>WBNM01018829.1:368-27178 GCA_013399055.1 Ramphastos sulfuratus | reverse complement strand
AAAAAAAAAAAAAAAAAAGAAGAAGGAAAAAAAATTGCATAAGCACATGGCCATTTAGGAATGACATTGTAGATTCCAGTGTCTGTCAAAACAAGAAAACCCTCATGAGCTTCATAGAGAAAGGAGAGTTGCTCTCAGTAGGCCAAACTAGCCTGGTTAAACTCTTGATTGTCCATTTTATCAGATTACATAAGTTCAGGATTGCATTTGCTATCAGTGCTGAAGCAACTTCTGAAGCAGAGCATCAGTGCTGTAATATATTTATGGAAATATTTAATCAACACTTCAAACAATTTTCAAAATTGAGCAAATTCTGAAGAAGCTTCTGGAATTTGTTGTAGCTCCTCCTTTGTTATTTGGTTGACTTTCTTTCTGTTTTTAATTCAAATACTGACAAGGTTGTTGATGTTAAAAATTTACAAAGGTACATTTTACTAAATGGGGCTTATTTGGTTTGTCAGGCACTACTGCTGCATTATTTTTCAAGTGCAGAAAATTGAATGGAAATTATCAGAGAGGCACAAATGAACAAGTTTATATTAAGCCTTCTGATCTTTACCATTTCATCTTTAGATGAAATCTGGGTTGATGTAAGAAATGCTAAAATGGTGCTAATGACACAAATAAGGTATCCTCAAATGTTAAGTATCTGAGCAACAGTGACAGCCAAAGAAAATTCAGATTGTTGTTCTGTTACTAATAGCTAGATATCAGAGAAGCCTGGGTTTGCTCCTTCTACACAAAATAATGCACATTTTAAAGCAAGGGATAAAAAAAATTAGAATTTTTGTCACTTTTCAGACTGTAAATGATAAGTGGGAATTTCTTTGCATTCACTGTGCTAATGCTTTTTAAAGTTCTTTTCAGAATAGAACTATTTTGTGCAAGGGCTTCTAAAGTAAGAATATCAAATGTTGATTAAAGTTAGCATTTTACAATACTAAAAAGAATTAGCATGTTACAATACTAAAAAAACCCAAACCAACAACCCCCCCCCCCCAAAAAACCCTCAAACTATTCACATAGGAGATTTGCATGACAATTTATCAAAAATGGCACTTGCCACCTGTATCAAAAGTAATTTAGGTATTGGACAGTTGAAAGTACTCAGCAATAAAATTTTAGGGCTAATTTATGGGTTGAGATCTCAGGAGCAGAAGCATAAGACACAAGGTTCTTTTTAGCCCAGTAACCTGTGTCTGCTGTTGAATTACCACAGAACTAAATGACATTAACATAAAAACAGAGAACATCTTAGGGAAACTAAGTGTGATTTGACTTTCTTAAGCAGAAGTCATATCTTTCTGCTACAAGATAAGATTGGACATACTGAAAATGTATCACAAAACAATTTTACAGATGTTTTGATCAAACTGTCTCACTTTCGAAGAGGCTTGTAGACTATAGGTCAGGCCCACAACAATACAAGTCAATATGTTCGTTATAAGGTTAATTATGGGAGCTTTTCTGAAAGTGGAAGGTAGAACCGACCTGTCTCTCTATTTGTAGCCAAAAACTTTTTAATGCTCTGTCAAACAAGTAGCCTGTATTTGAATTGAAAGCTTCATTCTGATCAACATTCTCTTTCTATATTTTTCCAGCATTATATCCCAAAAATGTAAAACAGACTAAGGTAGAAATGTCTTTTGGTGTCACCAGGCTACTAATTTTCTCTTGATGCATGTCGATGAGATCAGAAACTATTCCATGGTTTTGAAAGAAAAGATATTCAAGGTAATGAAAAAGTTACAACTCCATAACTGTGTTGATTTTGTACCTTTCAGATGGAATTACAATTCAGAATACATAAATTCTCGAGCTCCTTTTCCCCAACCATTAGCTAAAAACGGACCTCTTGCAATTATCAAGGAAGCAAACAGCATATGTTTGAATCTGAAGATTTCTGTTAGTATCTAGGAAAAAGGGAAATTGTGTGTTTTCCCAGAGCAGCTGCAGAGCATTTAAAATTCCTCAGAACAAATTCAAAGTTGAGGCAAGCAAGATCAGCGACTTTGTTTGATTGACCAGTGGATGAGACATTCAGACATCTGCTGAAAATACCACTTTCTTAAAAACACCTGGCACCACTTCTGAAAGAAACACTAAATAAAATGTACATACCAGTGTGTGTGTCACAGTGTCACTGACATAGGTCACAGGTCCTGAGAGACTGCTGGAAGTGGTGTGACTCATTTGAGGTCAATTGATTACTGGATTTTACAAGATTTTTTCCACATAAAATATTGCTAAAAATATTTTTTTTTTTTTTAAAAAAAAAAAAAGCAAGGTAAAAAATCATTAATGCCCAAATTACTAATAGATTGCACTAATATTATACCACAACTAGTGAACATTGAGTAATGGAAAGATCATATATTTTCTATTATAATTATCCAAATTTGAGCATGGAATCTACGCATGTTTCTCTATAGTCTGTATGAGTCTGATGCCCATGGGTGGTTGGGTCTGTAATGCTATGGGCCTAGTTCAGTGAGGCATGGACAGAACCAGCGTGTTCTCATGCCATCACTTGGAGAACAGTCAGTGCCTCAAGGGACATCTTGGCACTCAGACAATCCAGTCGTGTGTTCATCAGTGAGTAATGGATCCTACCCATTTACGTTTCTGGCTTCTTTCTCTTAGTTTGTAAGAGGGCTTTTAACATAATTTGAATCTGGAGAGTAGAGGAGGAAGTGGCAGAGATTCATTGTCTATCGATAGATAATTCATCAGTCTAAAACAAAAGCACTGAATGTGTAAATGTTCACCTTTGCTTTACAGTGTATGACACAGAAAAAATAGTTTTTTAATTGCACTAGCTGGAGTTAGCTTTGTGATAGAGGCTGTATAAATTCACTACAGGCTTGCAAAGTAAAGAATTGCATATTTTAACTTTTTTATTCTTGCTACTATGCTCTAGTCCTCTTCCATGCTTAGGTTATTCATTTAATCTAGCATTTCTCTTGCTCTGGCTATTCTGATTGAGGTGCTTTAGGAAAGAATCCATAGAGTGTTTTTCTTGTGTGTGCCAGATGTTTGCATTAACATACTTGAGAAATGAATGCCAATGGTACAAGGTTATTCCTGCACCGGAAATAGTTTGTGCCTGACACCAAGCAATAGCTCCTGGGGGAAGAAAAGGCACTGATTTTTTGAGCTGACAGTTAATCTGTAAACAAAAAAAGTAATCTTGGTAAAATTGGATTAAATATATAACTTCCAGTAACTGAGCTTGAAAAGCACGCATGAGAAGTGATTAACATAAACTATTATTTTAGAATTAGTCTAGAAACATATTTGGTTACTATTCTTCTTTCAGTCTTACCACTATTTTGCTTTAAGAAGAAATTATTAAAAAAAAAAACAAAACAGACTTCAGCTCTTCCAAAGGAATTATGCAGGAATTAACCAGAATATACTCAATGGGAAAAAAAAAATTCTCTCAGTATTCCTACGCATTTAGATTGGTATTTGTAATAAAGATGCAATAAGCATGGTATTACAGTATTTTCCCTTCCCTGGCCCATTTCTTATTTTTTTTCCCTATATTTTGATTATAGACTGCATTTTATTGATTGGCATTGAGACAGTAATTTTTATTAGTTATCTCCACCAAGATTGCAGATATTGAACTGTGCTTACTGTGTGTTTACTGAGTGTACAAACACATTTCTACATCTTTCACAGATGTGTATTTATATAGTTTAGTTTTCTTATTCTCCCACATTAAATTAATATTTTTTTTTCTTTCCCATCCAGTGAGTCACTGTCAATCCAAAGCATTTCACAGAGAAATATTTAGATGATATTAGAAGCTGTTGTATAAGTATGCATGGACAAAGTTCATGTAACTTCAATAAAGTTCATAATATCATATCACTTCTAGGTACTTGTATTCAGATTGAATTTGGTTTTATCATCCTGTCTTACTAAACCCAGAAGCTGTATTTGGTTGAATGTTGCACTGCAAACTGGATTTTTGTTAAATTAAAATAAGATTTTTTTTTTTTAAAGTAGGATGCTCCATTTCTTTATCTAGCTAATGAGCTAGAGAGACATTATGACTATGAAGATTTTCTTTGAGTTGCATAAACTGATGTCACAATCTATCCTCAGCATATTGGCGTCATCAAACATGACTTATGCATGGGAAACACTTTATTCACATTTAACGAGGAAATTCTTGTATATATTTTTAAAGTTAGGCAAAAATAAATTATATCTTTTCACTATGTCATTCAATAAATTGATTGCCAGATAAGGGATGTAACTTCTAGTGCCACCCTGACTACACACATTACTAACAACATGGAATGGAAATAGATTTGGATTTGGTACTCAGGTCCACTTTTACTTCTGAAGGACAACAGCATGCTCTAAGCTGTCCAATTTCTTAAAAGATTAGCTCCATGCTTAGAGTTCTGCTCTACTAATAATCAGCCCTGTACCATCTTCACCAACATGTAAATCCTTACAAGAAATACATGTGGCTGAAAGCATTATATGACTACCTTCATACTATACATGCAGTATGGTTGATTTAAAATCAATATAAAGAAAAAAAAAAAAGTTGGAGAAGTTGAAATTGGTGCAAAGCGTAACTTTGCCTTAATTCCAACTTGCATTTTGTTTGCTAGTTACTATTTGAAAACAAGACAGCTTAATTCAGAAGTACATAGTTTATTTTGTTAGATCCTGAGTATCCTTTTAAGGGAAGAACTAATTTTTAAAGAAGTGAAATAGAATAATGGTATTTAACTGTACCGCACTTCGGAGTGTGCTTTTAATCTTTGCCTTTAATTTCAATCTTTTAGCATTATCCAAATGTGTAGTGTAAGCAGCCTGCAACTGTTTTATGATTCCCCAAATTAGTCAGTCAGCTAGATACCTTTTTGCTTTGTAAGTTCTTTAATTTTCTTTGGAAAGTTTGAAGTTTAAAAATAATCAGGACATTTAGATTAAAAAAAAAAAAGGTTTTGACCTAGAACACTTTGCTCAATTTCTACCTTTGATAAATAGCACAAATGCCAAACAAAATACCTTTAATAGCCAATGTCAAAATAATTATAAAATAATCAATCTGAAATACTAATGACTTGGGGAAAATTTGATGTAGTTCTATATATATAATTTGGAAAGCACTCCTATTGTTATACAAGGATAAGTACAGAAGTTTCATGGTACTGCGTAAGCCCTTCCCAAGTAGGTAAACATTTGGGGCTTTTTTAGGTATTCTTTCATTGTGATTTTTTTTTTTTTAATAAGAATGATGTGACTGAATTTTAAAGTGATTACATTTTTGTGTTTCTGATATGGCTGGTCTAGCTTATTTTCATGAAAAATTATTTCTGTGATACCTGTCCATTTTATAATTACTCATAATCTCCAGCATAGTTTCCAATTCTCTTTGTGATTCCACACATAAAATAAAGAACATAAATAAAGCAGCATGATAAAATGACTGCTTTGTGTGTTCAGTTCATTCTATTTGTAAGGCTGGGCTGATACACAGGATATTTTTTTCCAAAAGGAAAAGTGCCATCTACTGAATCACTGAGACAAAATTTTGCAACATCTTGAGAGATTTTCCCGAGAGATGTCCTTTCCAGCTACTGACTTGTGAGCTTTGATGAGATCACTGCTGGCAACGGTGTGGTAGAGTGCCACATTACTTCACAAAATATCTATTTATTCCGTATTTTGTTTTCGTTTGGGTGGGGTTTTTTTCCTAGATTAAAAAGTGTTAGTGGAAGATCAGTGAATTGCACTTTGAATGTCTTAGGTTTTAATTCCCAAAATGACTTCCACAAGATTGCTGGGGAGAGGTGTGCATTCTCTGCATCTTCTTAATGGCCTACATATGTCAGACTTCCGTTATGGAGTCACTCCTCTTTTTCCTGATTAGCCTTCTCAGATTTGGTGAAGATACAGACAAAAAGACTTCCAAAAGGATAAACGGGTAAATCACATTTACACACTGATAAATCACATTTACTGCCAAAGACAGAAGCTAAAGAAATAGAACAACTAGTAGATAGCTTTGCTATGGGGCACTATGGGTCAGTTAATTGAGACATGATTTAGAGAAAACTAGCACATTTTGTAAAGGCATAAAATTGCTTTCAAGCCCAATAAGACAAATAATTTTATTCAGGACATAGAAGCGCTGTCATATTTTTTAGGGATAAGTAGTAGATGCTTAGATGAATACAGAATATCAGCCACTATGTAATTCTGCATATCTTTTAGAAGAATGCCATTACAAAAGTGGAAGGATTGGTGAAGTAAACACAATTTATATCTTCAAAGGTTCAGGAAATCTCCAAACGTGGTCACAGGATGAAGGACATTGGATAACCACAAAATTATGGATAAAGTCTTGCCATGACTTCAAACTAACTAGTGAGATAGAACAGGAATCAATTTCCCTTAAAGTAAAAATATTTAGTAGTGAGAAATGTTAAGTCTTTATACAGGGACAATAAAAAAGTAAGCAACGGTGTAGGAGAAATATGGCTAATCATTAATGCTCAATTGGGCTAGACAAAACGCAAAGGGCGTGTAGCAAATCTGGCAGCAGTTTTGTGACAATACTGGTGACAATGCTTTCCTTACCAGTTTAACCCCTGTTAAATACAGGTATGATTGGTATGCTGTTACACTGTATCTCTAATTTCTGCCAGAAAATAGACTTTTTTTTTTCTCTACTTACACTTGGTGTGTGCTGGTTTCTGTATGGATAATTTCACTGATAGTTTTTCATAAATGTTGGGGGAGTGTGAAGGTCTTGTTTTTTCTTTTTTTTTCTTTTTAATTTTTTTTACCCCCCTCTCTTCCTACAACCTATTTGAGGGATAGTATTTGAACATGTTAATTAAAACTTACTCAACAACTTGTGGGTTGCTTTCTTCCTAATTTAGTGGTGACTGCAGTTTGGAAATTCAGACTGCATTACTTAGCTAGCTTCAAAAATCATATGATGCTGCTCATACAGAAACAGTTAAGCAAAAATAACCAGCAAGAATGTTTTTAAAAGTCAGTGTTGGAGAAGCTTTCATTTTGGTGAGATGAAAAATAATTTACCATGAGACTTGAAGAATGCTAAGAGAAAGAATGTGAGCTTCTTTTGAATACTACCTCCCTGAAATTGTTTAAAAGGCCTATGACACGAAAAAAAGCATAATGTATGTGCAATAACAAATTATTTCCAGCAAAGACCACAGGATTTATAGTGGTAAAAAGTGGAAAGATAATTACACCTAACCCAGGACAGTAAGAATGGCTGTCAGGCCCTGTCTATTCATATCCCAGTCCCGCACTCTTCCTAGAGACTAACTGGTCGTCATCAAGATTTTTACCATGCGCAGACAGACCGCTCTGGGCAAGGTTTCTGCTTTTCCCCTCCTGCTCTAGCTAGCTTAAACCATCTCGAGGCTGCCAAAGCTCTCAGAAGCGTTTACAGCATCAAAGACAGTTGCAACCACGCAGGGCGATGCTTGAAGTGGGGATTGGCTGCCTGCCCTCTTCTTGCTGTTCATAGCTAGTGGGAGGTAGAAATACCTAAAACAATTCCTTTTACCTGAACATGCTGCCTTTTCACACAGTAAGATGAAAAATCACCAAAGGTGAGTGATATCTAGCAACCTCTTCCTTTTGCCCTACAGATCAAATTCAAACACCAGGGAAAGTACGTCTTCAAAAACAGCACTGGCCTCTACCTTAAAGAGACAGGTAGTATATTCATAAAAGTTGTTAATAAAATCTCATGTGCGTTTGAATTTCTAACTGATGAGGTGGACAACCTTTACTTCCTGACTAGAAGAGGATGAACCTATCATTGTGTGTTTGCAGAGCAGCAAGTGGGGGTGAACACAGGCATGTAAGTGCCTTTTACCTATTTGGTGGCATTTACAGACCATGGTCCTTCCTATAGCCTACTCACAGCAGCTGAACTGAAGACGAGCACTGTGTACCCCAGAGCGACAGAACGGATACTTCACGGTGCAGAGGTGTGTGAGTGTCACCTCCTAATTATGACTTTTTTTGCCAGAAATAGGCACTGTTGTCCCCTTCGCCAGGAATTTTGCAACGAGCCAGTCACAAGTGTTTCCTTTTGGGGGGATTGCTCTAGCGGGTAAATATTTTGCTCTGGCGGGTAAATATTTTTCTCCGGCAGAGCTGGTGCAACCACTCCCCATGCCCTAAGACCTCCGGGAGGGGATCCAAGGTGACACAGCGCCTTGCAGCCGCCGCACGAGCTGTGGGGCAGTGGCAGGCGAAGCGGGGGAAGGGAGGCGTGAGGGGGGTCCTTTTCCGGAGGAGTCTCGCTGGCTCCCCCGCCCCCCGGGAGGGAGTGCGGGCGGGGGCAATGCCGCGCGGGGCGGGAGCTCCTCCCCGGCCCCTCTCNGCAGCAGCTCCGGGAGCCGGAGGTACGGGGCCGGGTGGCCGGCGGCCGCCGCGCTCGCCTGACCTGCGTGCCCCACTGGCCGCACCGGGCTGCCCCGAAGGATGTCCGCCCAGTCCAAGGGAACCGCATCCTCCTCCTCGTCGCCGTCCGAGGGGCCGCCGGCAGCCTCCAAAGCCAAGGTGAAGGAGCAGATCAAGATCATAGTGGAGGATTTGGAATTAGTCTTGGGGGACCTGAAAGACGTGGCCAAGGAACTTAAGGAGGTGAGAAGCGGAGGGCTACTCGGGTGGCCCCCCATCTTGCCCCGTGGGGGGCGAGCATTCTTCGCCTGTGGGCCCTGTTACCCCCCAGGCTCTGCTGCTGCCCCTAGGCTTCTTTCACTACTTCTTCGCCGTGGGTTGATCAACTGGTGTCCAGACTGGACACGGGGTAGCCCTCGGCTGTGCTCTGGAGCGGGCGGCTGCGCTCTGCTGCGGCGCCCGGCAATCCGGAATGGGACGGGGCGGTGCTGCTGCAGCTCCGTGTCCCGGGTGCGGTGCGCCCTCGGCTGCGAGGCGGCTCTTTCCAGGGACTTCCCGCCTCGGCGCACCCCTCGGAGTTGTTTTGTTTTACCCCGACAGGCATGAAGTGCCTTTCCTGCGGGGTCCCCGCTGGGCAAAGAGCTGCGGGACCCGCAGACTTGGCTGATCCCGTCCTGGGCCGTGCCGGCTTCTTGACGGTGGAGCGGTGTCAGGAGCGGCTCCACTCCAGCTCCAGCGGGTTTAACTTTTCGACTGCACGGTGCTTCCTCATACTCACCCCCAGGCAGGAGCGCGACTTGCATCCCCCAGTCAGTGAGGGGTGGGGGGGTCCCGGATGCTCCGCACCCGCTACCCTGAGTGAAGGGTGCCCTGCCCGTCTCGGCAGTACCGGCTCGGCGAATTTTGCTTCTGCCTCTGCAGGAGGCTTCGCCAAGAGCTGAGCGCCCTGTTTATATTGCCTATATGGCAAGATTGCCTTCGCAGTCTTCCTTTTGCCGGTGGCAAGTGTCATCTCCTCTAGGTTAATCTGCAGGCAGAGTGCGATTACCGCGGGCATGTTTCTAAGACGGGAAATGCTGTAGCTGAAGGAAGAGAATTTGGCAGTCCTTTTGGAGATTTCCACGTTATCTTGATTTTTGCTACACAAACGGTCGACAGATGGTTGGATTATGCACTGAAATTAAAGTCTAGACTCTCACTGCATTTCTTTATAATCCTGTATTTGACATTTATAACAGGCTGAATTTTGTCTATAAAATAGAGTTTTATATTTCAACAGTGTTGTCAACAAGTTTCATTGAACAGACTTTTGCAGTCTGAGGCAGTCTGAAACTAACCCCGTGCTTTGTATGATGTTGAAAGATATATAAACATACGGCTCACTAATCACAGCTGTTAGACTTCTTCCACACCCGCAATTCCAGATTTCTCCTCTTTTGAAAATGTATCTGTAATTTTTGTTTTTCCTAACGTGCTTTGCGATTTGTGCTTTGCGATTCTCGGAGGTGTTTTGAGGAGGAATTAAGTGCTGTTTGCAGGGTAGTTCTGTCAGGGTTTTATAGACTGATAGAGCAGACTGGCTTCTGTTGCTGCAGAAGCACATTTTCAGAACCTGGAGAGGATGTACTGTGATCCGTCCCATGAATATAAATCATTCTCTGCACATAATCAGTCCTAGATTTTCTCTAGTGAGCAAACAAGATTGCTGTAAGTGGACGCTGTATGTCATCGTTTGCTGTGGCATGTTTTATCTAAGCAAACTTATGTATTCTGGTTGACTGCATCTGTGAAAGAGAACTGTATTTACATCTGCTTGCTGGGGAAGAGGATGGTGTGGAACTCCTCCTCTCTAATAGAGTGAAATGTGAAAGGGAAGTTGCAGAGAAACGGTGCTGTAACTATGAAGTAACACGTACCTGTTGAAGGGAGGAAGGATTGCCAAGAGCATCGATATAAAAATGAAAGTATTTCTATAAAGGGGGCAGTTAAATCTTGTTCATAAACACAGGAGCTTTTGCATAGTGCTTTTCTCTAAATATGGCTTAGAAGGATGATAGAGGCAATACTCCAACAAACAAGGGTTGTATATGGAATTATTTGCTTTCTTGCAGTATGGCACTGTGTGCTAAATACACTACGTATGACGTTTATCTGTGAAAGTCCTCAGAAATTTGCCATCCCACTACCTCCAATTGTCTGCCTTTTGTGGTGGGTACTGTGGCTACGAAGATCTCTTGATACATCTGCAGCATGTACCTTTTTATATGGAATGTGGTTGACAGATGATATTACAAGCTAGTATCATTCTCTTTCATAGGCTGTTTGTAGATATTAGAAAGCATTGGCAGATCTTCCATTGAGGCATCTAGGAAGTTGGTCTGTAGTCACTTTTGGTGTATTACACACAGAAGTGTATCTGTGCTTGGTTTGTGGTTTCTTGTGATAGTAGGAGCAGAAAAAGTGACAGAGGATGTAAGTTTGCACTTTCTCTTTACAAATTGTGTTCTTCTGGAAATTGTTGGGTGCTTTTTCTTTTTTTTAACCTCCACTGTTTGTTACAGTCCAGCAATTGTGCTACAACTCTTTTGTTGAAATGCAGTGTTTTAAAAACAGTTTTTCATTCTGTTTATTATTGTTACATAAAAAAATACTTTAAATCTGCTACTGTGGTAGGACATAACTTTTTTTTTTGTGCAGTTGCTGTGATATTTAGTTATGATATTGAAAGTAGGGCATCTCTAGGACACTGTTATTTCCCTTTTATATATATACCTATTTGTTACCTGTGAATATGAATTGTATGGTTATTTGGTTATCCTTAATGTATCAATTTAGGTATTGGGATAGACTGGATGTCCTCTCCTGGCATCTTTCAGTCTTCTTTTTTAACATCTAGTAGTCACATTGATATTGTCATTGCTTCAAAGCGAACTGTTCTGTAACAGGAGTATGGTTGTAGAAGACTTTTATGTCCTGTTACTTTCATTTTATAATAACTTACTTCCTTTAGTGTACTTTCATCTAGTCTTTGTTCCAATTGATATTTTAACATTTTTCTGTTTTAAAGGAGGAAGTAGAGGAGTAGGAAAAGGAAAAGGGTGTTGTGTTAAATCCAAATGTACAAACTATAAAGCTTATAACTCTTCTGTAAAAGCACATGACTAAATAACTTGAGTTAAAACAAATACATGTTAGGGGCTGCGGTGTCTCAGAAATGGAACACCTGTCTCATTTTTATGTCTTATTTATTGATCTGTGATGGTCTGCTTAGCCTAAACTAACCGCATAAGACTAAGGATGTAGAAAAGGTATGGCTGGGAGGTGTGTTAAGATGGAGTGGTGCTGAGTCCAAAGGCTGAGCTCATGTATGGCTAGTCCTCTCTAGAGAGCAGTTAATTTAGGAGAGACATGGCTCCTTTTGCCTCCTTTCTGAAAGGAAACACTGAGTGGGCGTGTACCAGCAGTGGGATGCGTTTTTGCGCCGGAAGAAATTAATGGATGTAGAATGGATTGGGTGGCTATTGTTTGGTGAATGTTCCAAACAAAAATCAAAGGGGTACCAGAGAATTGAGTAACACTGACTATTCCTTTTATCCAAACTATATCAAAATCGCATTGGTAAAGCCTTAAACATTCTCCAGAGGATTAGATAAAAGACCTTTTTCTCTGGGGTTTGTCTAGAAAGATGGTTGTGCCTTGCTTTGAAGGTATCATTCGTTGGTCTGGTACTCAAATAATGAGGTGATGAACACTACTGAAAAGCAGATGTGTGCTTATTAAACGATTTTGAATGTTAAATGTGTGATGTAGCCCTAATTCTCTGATGACATCAGATGGATTGTAGGGAATATGCATGAGCACCTGTGGACATCATGACATAGAGATCTGCATCATCTGATATTATAATTGTTAAGACTTCCCTGATTTCACATTTAATGGTAATGTTGCATGTTTCTGTAACCTTACAGTTGTTCACATTTTAAGGAAATAGTTAACTAAATAATTTAATAAATACTTTTTTGTAGTAATAAAGATTCATCATGCAGAACAAATTCCTGAAGTTACGTGTGAAACATTTGCATAGCTTTTAATTGGCTAAATGTACTGGAAACATTTATCAAAAGCATGCAGCTGTGTTGCTATTGCCAATGTTTAGAATAATCCAGAATGGAGGTACAGGGGCAACAGAAGCCCTCATAGGCATTGCACATGCATCAGTAGATTTCCAGTCTTTCTGAGTCTGACTCCTCTGCTTTATATCCTCCAAAAATGTTTTGCTGACAAAATGAGTGAATAAACCTCCCTCACCTAGCTGATGCATTTATTTTTTATAAAGATGTAATCTATAAATTTTGAACATGACTTAATAAATAATGTTTCCTAACTGATGGTAGAGCTAGCAGATGCCAGCCCCCTACCCCCAAACACTGCAACAAAGTTTGTTATGGGACAGTCAACCTGATTCCATAACCAGATCAGTCATTGGGGTTTTTTTTGAGTGGAATGTGTATTCCATGATGTTAATTTCTGGGTCAAGCCTGTAGAAGCATATTACAATTCCAACATCAATGTTTTCCTTTCGTTGTTGTTGTTGTTTTTGTGCTTAGCTAATGATCCAGATGGCAGGAGGGCACTTCAAGTTCTTGCCTGATAATCCAGAAACTAGGAAGATGGCATTTGCATCCATCAAGAGGATTAGAGCAGCAACAATCAGTCATGTATCAGTATCTCTGACATGCAGGCAGCAATACAAACATTGGTACAAAAATTGTTTTAGGTTCGTATTGCTGTAGCAAAATGAAGGAAGCAGGTATTACAGCATAGGTATTAGAATAGATTGTATAGAAACCTAAGGATAGGTAGAACAATAGCAAAATATGTAACCCATTCCTCCTTCTAATCCCTCCCTCTTTTGTGTTTTGGGCTCTCCTCAGATATGAAGGACCTGCCTCTCCTTTTGCTAGTTAGTGGCAGTTGGGTGATGAGGTTTATGAATATCTTTGTTCCTACCATTAAAAAATAAATAAATGCAGTTGTCCTTGCTTGTGGGTTCTGTATGCTGGCTCTCTTAACAGTATTCTTCTTGGAGTCTTTATATCAGTGAATACAGAGGTGTGTCCAGTGTGATAGGAGAGGAACTGAAGCACACACCAGGACCAAGGTGTTGCATGACTGTTCCCAAACTTGTTAACTATTCCAGCAGCAGACTTTGTTTTCTAATTTCTTATTGCAGTCCTTAGTGACAAATATGATGATGAACTGTACCTGGATGTTTATTGTAAGTGCAGAGTATGATTCATTATGTAAAAGGAGGACTGCACAGCAGCCTCAGTGTGATTTGCCCAGGAGGCCAAACAGGGACATTAAAAGTTGTTGCAGGTAACTTAATAATAGATTCTTAATTTCTTTTTTTTTTTTTTTTTTTTCGGTGGTCTGTGAAGTATTTATACTATTATACAGAACAAAAATGTGCCAATGCATTGAGATAAGATTCTTATGCTAGTAGAACAGAAAAAGTGACTGTGGACCTTAAAGCACCTCGATGTGTTAAGGTTGTTTCAGGAACATTGTAAATGCTGATACACGACAAGATAAGGTTGCTCCACATCTGATTTGTAACCAGAGCTACCAAGAGTTAGTAATTGTATTGTGTAACACAATGAAAATAATAACTGGTGTACATAATGGAGCACTGCTTGTTAATACCAAGAGCCTTGACAGAGGGAAACACACCGTCAATTTATGATAGCTATTTTGTTTTTATAAACACGTCAGCTACTTTATTCCTTTTATGCAATACTAAGCTCCTGATAGTAATGTGCATTGTGCAGCCATGAGCTAAATAGAGCATATATAAATGCAGTTTTCAAATAAAAATAGTACCACAGTGAAAATACCTACTTTGTACTAAAGTTTGAACTTTAGTACAGACACAAAAAAACAAAAATACTGAGTCATAAACTTCAGCTTCAGCTTGTTGCAATCCCATTTTTTCTATCAATTTCAGTGGAAGCAAAAGCAAGTGTAAGGATGACAGGATTTAGTTTTGGACTGCTTAATTTTCATTAAAAACTCAGAATTCAGAGGAATTGGTTGCCTCTTGTGTGCATCATACGAGAAACGATGACTTGACTGAGCACTGTCACTGAAGTTTTGCAAATTCCAGACAGTTTCCTCTGGAGAAGAAACAATGCTTCTGTTCCCATTACTCACATTGTTTGGAGTAAGCTTCCTCTATACAGTCGAAAACCGCAGACAAATTACTACTCACATTTGTACACAACTAATTAATACTCCTCTTGGAGGAGGTGCAAGAGAAGTGAAAATGTTGTCACTGAGTTTAAAGAGTACTTTCCCATACTACCTGTTTCACAACACTTTTATGGAGAACATCACCAGCATCTTCTAGTTTTCATTTCTTCTAGAGCTGCAAAATTTTGGTAGTTCACTCTTCTCTGTATATTGTATCTGTTTTTTGAAAGCCAGATGAGCTGAGTGGTCAGGTTATTGCTGTGAGGCAGAGTGAAGGGGTCTGTTTTGCATATGGTCTGCTGTTCTTGCCACATAACCTGTGGCTGACATTCAGTCAAGGTGGTTAACACTAGTTTAGTTGCTTGCACAAACATACGTCTTAGTAGTGTGAGGTGCCCCTGCCCATGGCAGGGGGGTTGGAGCTGGATGATCCTTGTGGTCCCTTCCAACCCTGACTGATTCTATGCTTCTATGCTTCTATTTGGGCTCTTTGTTTTTAGTTTGGTGTTTTGGTTGGGTTTTTTTTGTTTGCAGTTCCTTTTTTTTAATAGATTTATTAAATAGCTGCTAATGTATGTTGTTTTCTGAAGTAAAGGTCTTCAGGCAGCATTTCACTCAAATTCCAATGTAGGTTGCATATTTTTTACTCAGTCTTTAATATGTAAACCATGAATGTGTGATAAGAGCTGGAGCCTATACATGTCTTTTATCGCAGGTTATGTCCAGCTCTGTACATCATTGATAATTTTTGCTGCAGCTAACTGCAATGCTTCACAAGATCCTTTCATGTTGTACTCAGGGGAAGAAGCAAAACAGTCTGCTTTCACTGTGGAAGGACTGAGAAAATGCTGTGGCAGATCGCTCACTCCCTGTGTCAGGTCGTGTGTGTGTGAATGACTAGAGTGGGAGGGCTTGGTGGCTGAGCTGCTGGCATTCCAGTTTCATTTAAAATTACTGTACTGCAGCTAATGAGAGTGTGAGGAGCAATTGCCTCCAAACAGGTGTAGTACTGTCAGCTGCTACTTTTTAAAAAATTGTATCATGTTCATATCCATTTAAGGGTTAACAAACTCATCCGTTGTTTCGTGCAGCATGTGCCACATTGCATTATGAAGGCTGAGGGCACTGATGTTGAATCATTTCCAGATTTCATTGTAGATTATTTCTCCATAATCTGAAAAGTCCTGCCATTATAAAACACCTTTTAGTGATTTTCTCCTTAAATGTTTTTTGATAAATCTGCAGTAGTTATTTCAGTCTTTCACCCATGATGGTGTTCTTCTTTTCATTGTGGTCTCCTTACAGTTTTTTGAGTGAACAGCTTCTAGGTAGAAGCAGAATAAGACATCCTTACTTGTACTTTAGTCATTGTGGTCTAAGAAGAAGATAATGTAATACTTCTGGAAATAGTTTGAGCAAGTTTATTATTTGTTTAAAGTGAGACCATTTGCATGGGGCTGCAGGAATGTGACAGGAAAGCAAAAGTTGTGATTTAGGCTTTCCATTAAACTGCATAAAATAAGATAAATGCTTCATGTATCAACGATTTTGGTATCTAAGAAAATTTTATACTTTAGTGGAAATGACAGTTAAAGCAGGCAGCTTGTGTGGCCTCAAAGATACGGATTTTGGAAGCAAAGAACCAAAATCAACAAATGAACAGTTTGTGCTTCCTTCTCCATTATAATTTTTGGGTTTATACCCATGTAACTGTGTTCTTTCTGTATGTAATTACTGTGAAAACGGGAAAAATCAAGGTCAGTATGTTTGCTCTTTACTGTGGCATAACAAAACTCAAGTATAATTCTTTCTTTGCATGCTTTGTCATTGAGATTCTTTGTGTGTGTGTGATATGCCTTATGGTTTCCTTGCTGTTTTGTTAAAACCAGGCAAAAAGAACATTGTTTCCATGTTAGTTCTCTAAATTCTTGTAAGAGCACATGCTCATGAGAGAGTAGTTGTCCAGCTAAATTACCTAATGAAAGCTTAGTTATTGGGCAAATAATTGGAACAAATATATATCTATTTAAAATACAGAATCGTGGACTGGTTGGGGTTGAAAATGACTCCTGGAAATTGTGCAAGATACTCAGCAGTCAGTTAAAGCAGGTTGCTTAAGATCTTACTATTGAGTATCTTGAAGGATGGTGACTGCACAGCCTTTTTGGACTACCTTTTCCAGTGCTGATTCACCCTTACAGTAAAAAATGCTTTGTCTTGCATTTAAGTAGAATTACCTGTATTTCAGTTTGTGCCTGTTGCTCTATCATTTAGTACCATAGAGAAAAGTCTTAATTTTGTCTTCTTAGTCCTTTTCATCAAGTATTTATACACATTGGAATTCCCCTGATCCTTCTCTTCTCCAGACTAAACAATCCCAGTTCTCTCAGCTGCTCCTCATGTAACAGATGCTCCAAGCCCTTAGTCATCTTCCCAACTTTTTGCTGGGCTAGCTCCAGTATGTTTTTATCTGTCTTGTACCAGGGAGCCCAGAACTTCATCCAGTGCTTCAGATTTGGTGTCAAAAAAATAGGTATGTATTCAGTAAAAATACTATCTTATGAACAGGTTCCTTCAGTAAGTGTTTCTCAGTAAGTGTTTCTTAAAATTCTGAAAATTCAAAATTAGCTGAAAAACATATTCACTGCTTTTTCATTGAAGTTGCAGTAATGAATGGTTATGGGCTTCTTACTGCCTATGATCTGAATCTGGATTTTGCTTGCTTTCAGACAGAAGAATAAATAACGGATTTGCAGTATAACTCCCTATATAAATATAACAGATGCATACACCAAAGGTTTGAAGTAAGTTGAGTGCAGCCACTGGAGCATGCATGTGACATTAGGCAGTGATGATGGGAAGGGAGTGCGGCAGCTCCTACTGCTTTTACAGGAATACCACTCTTCTGTAACATTTCTCTGTCAAGCTATGATATATCCTGTTCCATACCTCTAAATGAAATTGTCCGGCAAACCCAATGTAATTACTCAGATAAACTTTGTGAACCATTCAGATTAATTTTGCTCCTCTGCTCCAACTTCTGTCAGCTTTCACTTTCATTTCTCATCTAATTCTTCCATTTCTCTGAGGCTTTTTGTTTTCTTTCTCTAGCCCTTTTCCTCTTTCCCTTCGTAACAGTTTCTGGAGCTCCTGCACTGTTAGTGGCTATCAAAATGACATCTGGGTTGTTAAACATGAGAGTGCTTGTCTCTGCATTCTTAAATGTTGACTCAGGAAAGTCAACATCAGCGTTTCAAGATTGGTCTAAAGAATTTCAGATGACTCTGGCATTCAACTTCGTATCGCAGTTGTTCGCCCTATGCGTCTTTCTCATGCTAATAAAAGATACTTCTGCATGTTAGTATTTTATTCCAGTTCAATTTCCGATCTGGTATAGCAACTGAAAGCTGTGTTTGGATTCCTGAGTTGTTAGGATTATTATTACGAGGAAAAGCTTTTAATTTAAAGTACATGATAGGTAAATTAACATTGTTTTCCAGCTGTCTACTTCAGCATCCATAGTATTGAAAGGTCTCACCATCTTTTCTCAAAAGACCACTGCTACTTTTTTAAATAAATGCTTTTCATTTACCAAGTAGAGTGTACTTTTTACTTTAGGTGTTTTCACTGATGACTGCAAGAGACCATTTCTATGAGATAAGTTTATGACAGCAGATGGTCTCTGCTAGTGCTACTGAGTTTTATCTGTGATAACTGGAGTGGAACAGTCTAAGCTAATTTGATTTTCATTGCTTATAGGTAATTTTATGGTATGGTTTTGAGGTTCAGTAAAGCTGTGGCATTTGGATAAAGAAATATCCTGTGTATGAAGGTAGTATCTTGTGGTTTGCAGAATTTATTAAGACTAGGAAACTGTACAAGCATAAACACTTCTACTGAAATAATAACAGCTTTTGTTTCTTCAAGTCAAAGTACAGATGTACGATGAACTTGTAAGGCTTACAGAAAACTGCCGTTTGAACGAACTGGGAGGGAAGTTTATGGTTAGACAAGAAAATGAAGAGATTGTGATTGTAAGTTTTTCTTGTTACCTGTTGACAGTTGATTTGCATTGTTTTTCAGATGATGGTTATTTGATCCTATTAAAAAAAAAAAAAAAACCAACCACAGAATTTGAACAGACATACTGCAAGAATCTTTAAATCATGAGAAAACACTTTAGTTAATTATTTCCGTTAGCTATCTTAAATATTAGCAAGCAGAGCCTTTGCTGATGTGGTAGAGTGTAACTGTAAAGCTGAGCCTTTAAATTAACTTGATGAGTATCATGGAACATACAATGCACTGCAAAGATATGTGAGCCAGTAGAGCAGCACAATAAAATGCCAGCCTTGAAACCAGTATGTTGCTACACATTGTAATCTGTAAAGTAGGAATGGGCAGATGAGTTGCACAGCAGAAAGTCTGAACTAGAAAAAAAATGTACTTCAGAGGAGTGAGGACTTTCATTTAGTACAGACTTTACAGCAAGAACAAGACAGAAAAAATGATACATTGAAAATACTCAGGTTTGTCTTTAAGGAAGATTTGAAAGATGTGAAACTGAGAACATTGCAGTACAGTTAAAATAACTGAATACTTCTCCCCCCATCCCAGTTTCTAAGGTAGTGGACGCTAAATAAAGTTGATTTGACTTGGATAGAGTTATGCCATCTAGTATCAATAGGCCTGTTGTCCTGAAGCAGTGCCAGTCATTCTGGAGATTGGATACGTGCATGTGTGTGAAGTTGATGCCTGGTTCATGTGATTTATGTTCTTCATTTCAGAATAAAGTAGAGCCTCGGTACTTCTATAAGCAGTAATGTACATGAATTGGAATGGCCAGATTCTAATTCCTTTTTTCTAAGGCTTATGTTCATTGCATAACAAAGAGTTACCATCTAAGATTGATTAAAGGTAGACGTACACAGGAGTTTTACATTTAATGGTAAGTAATTGATGGAAATGTCTTTTACAACCTGGCTGTATCTAATGAATGATTTCTGCATACTGTTTCAAGGAGACAAACACTTGGCTGGCATTTTGAATCTCTCCTTTAGATTTCTGATAATTTTGGAAAGATAAATATAAAATCATTCTATCAAAACCAAAGGTTATTCAGTGTATGCTACCTTATAAATAGATGCCACTTTTACAATACTTTCAACAGAATATTAGATGTACTTTATCAGTTATTTTCTCTTCAGTTTGGTAGTCTGCTGCAAATTGACATCTGCCTTAGAAGGTAGATTATTTTGAGGTTGAATGTTTAACAAATATTAGTTAACCAAGGACACAAAATACTATAAGAAACGGTTAATAAATAATCCACTGGGTGAGTTCTTTTGTTGGAGATATGTAAACAACCTTGACTAGATGCCTTGAATTATGGAATCAGGTCTAATCTGTTATGAAAAGAGGGAAAGATCTATATTTTTATAGGTCTTGTGGATCATTAGCTAGGTGTGAAGCATGCTTCTGTTTAGTTTTCACCACTTCTGACAGTGACATCTCATGATGTAGAGTTAATGTCATTGGTGTTATGTGACAGCTTTTCAAATAATGTGTTTCTTTTAAAGATATCTTTCAGAAGACTAGCAGGACTCACAGGGAATTTGGAACATTATTGAGCATTCATTTTTCTAAAAATCAAGTTCTTGTTTTAGTAACTGCTTGCTTTGTACAGGTTTTGTACTTCTGTAATGTATTATTGCTCAGCTTAATTTATTAATCAGTAATGAGGCATCGTTCATATTGCTGTGAATTCCATGTCTTCCTTCTATACATGGTTTCTTTTGCATAATGAAACAAGGTTGGCTGATACATAAATGCTAATATACTGCAATTGAATCTTAATCAAGTGGGTTTTATGATAATGTCTATTTTGAACAGATTAAACTGTTTCCTTGTTTTGTTTTGTGTGTTTGTTTGTTCGATTTACAGTAACTGTGGTCTTGCAACATGTCAATACAATTTTTCATTGAAGAACTTTGTGTTAGACTAGGAGCCTGTATGGTTAGAGGGCAAGACATCAGCATCTTGGTGTCCTCTAACATAGAGCAGTAGCAAGTGTATGGGGCTTAATTTAAGGTTTTCTTCCAGTGAAAGAGATGTTCTTGGAGTCTTCACATGCTTCCTACTGCAGACTATGGTGTCATACAGATACAGGAAGCATAGTACAATGTTTCCGTGAATGGAAACTGCTCAATCTAGGCAAAAAACTCCAGCAGGCAAACAAATTAACAGTGCCAATAAAATTTTGTTAAAATTTTAGTAGTGGTACAGGTTAAGAAATTTATCACAGTTTCTTTTTACCTTCTCAGTACCCTCATCTTTTATTTCTTTCTGCCTGTTTTTTGTATGGTATTTCTTTGAGATGCAATGTATGTGTATGATTAATTAACACACACAGAACACTGTTATTGTGGCTTGATTACTTTTAGAACTTACAGTCTCCTATGACATAGACATGTGGTTTACATAGTTTTCTCTGTGTATGTTAAGTCCTCTGGTGGAAACGGTTGCAGATAACAGACTAGGGATCCTTTATTTTTGGAAAGGCATCCTACTACTAACTCTCTAGAAAGAGATTTCTCTGAAGGAATGATTTTCTTTAAGGACATCAAAGGGAAACAAATTACCTTAGTGTTTTTTGAACCACATGTGAGGAATAATTAAGCTAAAAGCTCTGTAGAGACTTACAGGCTAAGTAGAGGTATTTGCAGGATGAGATGGTAGTGTGGTCCTCTCTATCATTGCAGTGTGTACATTACCAGGAGAGAGATCTTGTAAGCAAATGGGCTTACTTTCATAAAAGAGAAGTCAAACCTGCTGCATCAAATTCAGCAAGAATTTATGTTTTCTTTTCAGAAAGTTTCTGTGTCGTTATTCTCCAAAGAACACGTTTGGGATGAATGTTGACACAGTGTTGCCATCATGATTTGCAGACTGCTCTTGGGCCTCTGCTGCTCATCCTTTCTTTGTGTTAAAAGATTGGTGATTTTCACTGCAGGTGAGAAGCAAATATGAAAAGTAGGAATAAGAATTCTTTGTGATTTAAAAAAGTTCTTTGTAAAACCTCAGAACGTCACAGAGAATGACAGAACTGACAGAGAATGAAGAACTTGGAGAAACTGAAGGAAGAAAGAAAAGAAAAATGAGGGATGCTGATGGTGAAGGAAGGCAAATAGTAGTGAGGAAGGCTTTGCCTGACAGCTTTTCCAGTTAGAAAAGGAAGATGAAACTGGAGTAAAGGACATTCCAGCCATAGATTCCATCTTACGATATCTAAAATGTCATGATGTTTCTGTGTGGTGGTCTGTATTTTATGTAAGAGTGAACAACTGGAAAGAGCAAACTATGTCTCTAAATCCAGGACCCTTCTGTTGGAGATAGGTCATGTGTTTCTTTGTGGGTTTATCTAGCTCCATTTAAAAAAGTGCCAGTTCTTTTTTTTCTTTTCTTCCACCTGTTCCCATTGGAATATTATAACAATTGACATAGCAACTTGGGATCTTTTAAATTTTAATTTTTAATTTTATTTTTTTTTGGTAGCATCCAGGATTTTCTGCTTATTCATACTGCTTGGCTTAGATAGCCCTTGTATGTTGGTATATTTGTAAAGAAACTTATATTTCTTATTATTTTCATAAACTCTCCATTTGAAGAGAACTTTTCTCTCTATATATTTTGATTGAATTAGTCTTTGTAGAAATGTGTACTGTATTGCAGGTGAGGTCTAACCAGAGCTTTGCTCAATGTTATTTATCTTTACTAGAACTATCTCTTTAGCTACATACTGAAGTAGTATTTCTGTTTTGGTGTCAGATTGGCAGCTGAGAGCCATGTCTTGATCACCTTGTGCACGGAATGGTGAATTAGTGAACTTCCAGTCTGTAGCGCAAAACTATTTAGCTTGTCCTCATGGTTATCATCCTGCATATTACACAGTGGTAATTTTATTCAACTCTAAGCGTCTCTGAGATACACTTCCTCCCCTCTATATTGTTGTCTAGTTCTGCTGGGTAAACAGATTTCCTCAGAACATTGACAACTTTAATACAGAGTAATTGATAAAAATATTCTATGACATCAGATAAAATCTTATTTCATTGCTGTTTCCCCCTCACCCAAATGCACTGCTTTTGGCATATGTGGAAAAACAGTTAATGATAAAGTGATCAACAGTCCACCTGCAGGTGGCTTTTCAAACAGATGCGGAACATGTTACTGCTAAACATTGTGGAGAATGAGTTTTCAGGCATTGTAAGTGATAGTGGAGAAATCTAATGGGACAAAGCACTCTAAATGCATAGAAGAACCCAGAAGTCAACTAAATGTATTGGATGAAGTACATGTCTCTGGATTACCCTTGGGCTCAGATGATTGAGTTCTAGGAGACTACTCACTGTGCTCTTCAGGGTCTGTTGGAGACATGATGATAGGGCAGAGGTTTGCTTTCGTCCCATATGGATATTTTTATGTAGTTTGATTGTTGTAGTTTATCCAATTTTATTTACTTTTTTTTTTTCTTTCAAACAGGCACTCCCAAAGTTAAAAGGGTTTATTTTAGGTTTCTCAGTCTGTAGTTGCCATCCTTCTGTTTAAATAAAAGTGTAATACGATACTTTCTCACCATCACAGGGTATCTCATTTGACTGTCAAGATTTAAAAGTCTTGCTGCTGGCCCTGGGGATCACTGTGTCAGCATTTCTAGAGCAGCACAACTGAGGTTGTCCAGAACTGCTCTGCTCAATGCATTATGTTTCTGGGCTTTCATGTCTGCCTCTGATGCATGGAATTTAATTTCCATTGTCTATCTTGCTTCTGGATGGGTGTAACCGATATTCAGTGCAGAAATAAAAGCCTAGTAGTTCTGCTAGCAGTCATGAAAGCTAATGCAAATTACAATTTGAGGACCACTTATCTTTGTGGTATACTGCTAAGCATATTCTTTATTTTTCTTCAACAAATCTTCAGAGTCTTTCACTACTTAATATTGGCTGCAAAGTCTAGATCGAATTGTTGGTTGTATCTTCTAACACTATATTCTTTATTGTACATTATTCTTATGAAGTGTTGATAACTCTTTATTTCTGTGTACTATTTAAGGTGTTTCTCAGTAATTATTTCTGGAAGTAAAGGGCTGTGGTATTTCCAACTGGTTTTATACTTCTACTTGAGCAAAGTGCAGTCCTTTTCTGTATACAGATTCATGAGCTTCTCGGTGGCAGTCGCCTATTGTTATTTATAGACTTAGGCATGTTTCTATTTCATTTGGGATTATTGTTGTTAATATTTTGTTCTCTGGAATATTTTTGTGTTGTGCTTGATTAAGAAAGCATGTGTTGTGGTTCTGCTTTTTGTCTGCCTGTTTTCTCACACCATGTTTTTATTCCAAAAGCATATTTCAGAATATCTCTTCCTCTTCTCTGTTGCTACATCTTTCAAGAAACTAAGGTTATTTACATCACATAAATTCTGTCCTTGTTCTAAGACAAAGTGTTGCTTCTGATTAGATTCCTGCCTGGTTTGTGTGTGGCATGGGAGTAAATTTTCCTCAGTGTTTCCTGTCTTCCTTGAGGGTTAGGTTTCATCCACTGTGTAACCCTGGCCAAAGAGTAACACCCTGGAACTCAAGTCTCTTGTCTAGCACATTTTTTTCTCTTCTCTCTCTGCAGTCAGTAGTCTTCTGGTAAGGTTTTCCAGGCTCAGGGAATGTTATATCAAGATGCAAAATTAAATGCAAGAGTAATAGCAGCTGAAGTTAGAAATTTAAGTGACCTTCTTTTATAAGGGAGTGACATTAAGCATTTTTCTTTTCATGTTGTTACAGACCTACTCTAGCAGTGACGTAAAATATTGTCTGAAGGACTAATTTGCTGTATCATGCTGTATATTAATGTCAAAGGAGCACTGTCGAAAGTGGTGTAGTGCATTTTCAAAGGCATAAAGTGCCATTCTGAAGAGTTCACTTGGTTTTGTTCATTTAATTTTGCTTCACTTTGCTTTGCAGACAAATGTAGTAGTGCAGGTAGTGTGGTGTGTCACTACATTTCCAAGTGCTTCCCCTTATAAAATGCTATCTTCAGTTATTTGTAACTTTTTTGTTAAGGCCAAGTAGCTCAGAGATTTTCAGGGCTGCAATCTGAATCATGTTGGTATTTTTTAAGAAAAAAAAACATTACATTAGATGAAGTGGTTGATAAAAGCAGTAAAGATGGGAAAATATCGTTTTGATCATGCTTGTCATCTTCATGCTTGAAAGCTTTTTTTGCTCCTCTGCTTTAGCAAAGGAGAGTAGCTGTTGCTAGAGTATGCTTTTTTATATCAAGGAGGACTGTATGATGTGACCAGGGGATGTAAATGCCCCCTCTGAGTTGCTAATAATGTCTGAATTAGGACTCTGTCTTGTGAGTGAGAAGAAATTTCATTTATTTTCCCATTCTCCTCTAAGCTGCTGTGTCACTCTGCTGAGTGAAGGTGGTGGAGGGTTGTGTACCTGAAATAAAAAGAGAAGGTTGATGTGGTGATTTAAGGCTTACTAGAATATACTAATAAGAGAAAGTGGTACTTTACTGAAAGTTCAGTGCAGGATCTTAGTAAATTAGATCATTGATTGTGAAAAGAAAATAACGATAAAGTCTGTATCATTCATTGGTTTCCTACGAGATATAAAAAGTCAATCTATAAGCAACTCCTAGCTGTTGGGCACTGGATCTGTTTGCTGTTTCTTTGCTTCTGTCTAATTCCTACACTAAGCAGGTAACACGTGAACTTTACTGGTTGTTGTCTGTCTGGGGAGAGAGAGGGTGGCATTGATCCCTTCTGGGCTTTCTTTGTCCGGGGCGGGGCGGTGGGAATGAAGATTTGATTTCTGGCATTTAATTGTAAATACATGTAAAGATATTGTGTATATGTGCTTGTAAATTTAGCTTTGCTGTAAATATAGCTTTATCTCACTTCCAAGCCCTCTGACCTGACCTGGTAAATTTCAGTTGAGGCGGAGGGTGGAAGTTTTCAACCCACCACAGTTGAACATCTGGTTGAGGATAAACTGGGTGAGATCCCTACGAGACATATAAACTGCACATACAATTTACCTGTCTGTAAATAAATCTTGGCAAAGGAGGATGGGAACACAAATGACAAACTGATATGATGATAAGGCTGTGAGCATGCACGTTTTAGAGCTTTGGGAAGAAGGTGTCACGTTCAAGAGTTTTGAGCAAAATCCATGTACTGAGGTTAGGTTCCTGATTTCATCAGAGTGCTGACAGAAAAGGCTTCCAAGATCTTGGATTCTTCATCTTTAAATATGTGAAACCCTCTAGTAAAAGGTCCATCATTCTCACAGCTCCTTTGTGGCTGACAATTACCTCGTTTCTTTGTGTATCAGTGGGCTTTCAGTGATGTATGAAACTCAACATTCATTGTGGTGCCAAATGATGAAGTTGATCTTTTACCCTATCTTAACTTGCTTTTAAACTAGGAGATCCAATGGAAACTTAGGGTGTGTATTCTTAAAATTGTTTCTTTATTGGCTTTGATGGAATTTTCAGTTGCATTCCCATAACTGTTTTATGTTAGGCTGCCTTAGAGTACTTTTAGGATGATTCATGTTTGCTGTGTAATTAGCTGTTTAATAGTATGTTGTAATTACTTGGTTTGGGAGCCCATGCCTTACACATAGCATGATGTTCAAAGTTTTTTTGAATGGAGAACTAGTTTCATATTGGGCTTTTCTGTGCCAAGTACATTATGGTCCTGGAAAGTCTCATTAATATTCAATTAATTTATTTTCATAATATATTTATGAGGTGAAGGGTTATTATCTCCAGTTCACAAAAGTGGAGGGTGGCAAGTACAAAACAAGAGAAATTTCATTTTTTACTGTTGTAAGGACATTATGGCTTCACTGATTTAATCTGTAATAAGTTTCTCTTGTGTAAATCAGTTATGAATAATTCAAATCAAAAAATATGAAATACACACCTGCAAGGTAGGTGCAATTTTGATAGCAGCAATTTCCTATGGTGTCACTAAGTGGAGTGACAGAGTTAGAATCAGAGTATTTTTGAAACTCATCTATGGATAAGCTACTTGGTAATCTCTCCCCTCTTTTTTTTTTT
>WBNM01018827.1:0-11413 GCA_013399055.1 Ramphastos sulfuratus | reverse complement strand
AGATGGGGTCTGACGAGAGCTTTTACTGCAACCTTGGCGGATTCCTGACTAAAAGAATTTTCCATACTAAAAATGAGGTGGCATGCAGATTTGCATGGGTTGAAAGTATACTTGATCTTTAAATGATCTTTAAATTAAAATCATGGACATTTGAGAGAGACATACTAATGGACTCATGCAGCTGTGGACAATACTGAGGGCTATTTAGGGGCAAACACTGAGAAGATCCTGACCGCTCCCACATACAGTGATGCCAGCTGACTTACTGAAGAAGGGAATGTCAGAGAGGCACAGTTGACCTTTAAGACGCCAGCACAGTTGTGTTAAATTTCCCTTCACAGTGAGAAGCCTGTCAAATGTCACCATTCATTGCAGAACCGGTTAAAGCACAGGGCAAAGCTGCTTCATTTTTCACACAAGAGCTTTGAAACAAGACATTTTTATTTTTCATCTCTTGTTCAGGCTAGCAGTTTTAACATGAAGTCTTCCTCCACAAAGCAAGTCAAGCTGTAGAGCCTTTTATTCATCTTTCCCAACTTTATGTGCTTTAACATTTCCATAAAGCATAAAACATCCATGTGAAGGCTCTGTCCATGATGGAGATAACTGCCAACACTGAGTCACATTTATTTGACAATGATGGGCACTGTCATCATGATTCAGTTTCATATACCACAAATTGATTTCTTTGTGGGAGGGGAATGGTTAAGTGTTGAGTACTCTTTCATGTTAGAGCTGCCCTGTTTACCTTCTCATTGAAAATTGTCATCTGTTAATCCAAGTTATGAATCAAACTTCTTCATATTAGTCTCACCACAGTGGTCTGCACCAGCATGACTAATGCTTGCCCTTTAAACATCCTGTGACACTTCTAACAAACTTGTCTGGTACTGACCAAATTCAGTTTGAGAAAGGCAAGCCTGAGTAGCCCTCACATCACAAAGCCTTTGAGTAATTGATTCCATTCTAATGTAATTCTAGGTTTATTTAGGTCTGTCAGCTCCTAGAACCTGACAGAAAAGGTATTTCTGCAGTGCTGTCAGAAGGCCAGCAGCAGGGAGCTAGAGGCAGCCTACCCTGGTGTCCTACAAGCCAAGGCACAGCGAGCAGAGTTGCTGTAGATGCGAATCTCTCTAGGTTGCACAAATGCACATAGGCAGCTCCTACCAGGCTGAAATGTTATTTTGCTCAGTGTGGAGCATGTCTTTAGGGAAATAAAACAGGACCTCTGTTTACTGAGGGAAGCAGAATAGAACCTGGATGCAGATAAATCCCATAGACATTCTTCAGTCTCTGACTTTTTATTTCAATAGCAAATAAACTTTACAGCTTTTTAAAAACCTCTTGTTTTACTTTCTTTGAAAAAAAAACCAAAAAAAAGTCTGACTTTGTGGTAGCTTCAGAATAACCTCAAACTATGAAATGTGGATGTCTGATGCNATCTTTGTGGCCCTCCTCTGGACCCACTCCAACACTTCCATGGCCTTCCTTCCAAATATCTGGAGTTGCCAAAGCCCTTGGAACTACAGTGTTTGAGTTCTAGTTTCAGCAGGTTCCCGACAGAAGCCTGTCATATTGGTTTAATTGTCAGAAGGGATAACAATTCTAACATTGATTTGTTCTGCTAGTCTTCAAAGATGAATATATGTGCAAATGCATGTGTGGATAGAAAAAGAGGGGGAAATTTAAAACCCCACCACCATATATACATAGTGAGTTCAGAAAGTGATCAGTTGACATTTCTGTAAGGAATCTTCTGTAAAGAAGGGGTCCGATATTTAAGAAACTACCTTTTAGGCAGCTCTGGCATCCACAAAATCTGGCAAGAGAAGAGGCTCACCAGAGGTTATGAACCAACAACTTCAGAGTGGGTGGTAAAATTAGACAAAATCAATCATTCCATGCCTCAGAGCAGGCACAGCAGCAGGTGTGGGTAGGGACTGAAGGTGCATTGCAAAGGAACACAAACAGCCTAAAAAAAAAACACTTTCAAAGGAATAATGATTTAATATCTCCCCGCCAGCACTGACATAATGCTGGTGGTGTCTGCAAACTCATTATCTTCCAAGTAACCCCCCTCAAAGCCTAGAAAAGAGTAGGCACTGAGAAAAGAGACAAACTTTTCTTTCAAATTTCCTTCTGTGTAGAACTGGCTCAGTTCTGAAGCAAGCACTGTGGAGAGTGCTGGGCCCTAGTGAAAATTTCTAAGAAGGAAAAATGTCATCTCCAATTATTTTGCCATGCACTGAAAATACTTGATCTTAAAATATCTTGAGAAAGACCCTGAGACTGAAAAAAGTAATGCCTTTGCTCTTTCCATGTGTTAGCACTGCTTCTTGTGCCTCAGTTTGTAGGTTCCAAATTGAAGGAAAAATGGTAAGACAGGAATATGGTGATAAAGACCTCAATACTCTGAGAATCGTCCCCCTGCTCCACAAGGAATGTCACTGTGAGAGTAGCCACACTGTTGTCAACTTGGAAGAAGGCAACAATTTTGTCTTGTGTTTGAGGGCTAGCAGATACCACACTGAAGAAATGCAAGCTCATTGATTGCTGCTACACTGATCACAGAATCACAGAATTAACCAGGTTGGAAAAGACCTCCAGGATCATCGAGTCCAACCTATCACCTAACCCTTCTAATTAACTAAACCATGGCACTAAGTGCCTCATCCAGCCTCCATTTAAACACCTCCATGGATGGTGACTCCAACACCTCCCCAGGCAGCCCATTCCAATTGGCAGTCACTCTTTCTGTGAAGAATTTCTTCCTAATGTCCAGCCTAAATCTGCCCTAGTGCAGTTCAAGACTGTGCCCTCTTGTTCTATCACTGAGTGCCTAGGAGAAGAGACCAACCCCCACCTGGCTACAACCTCCTTTCAGGTAGTCATAGAGAGAAATGTGGTCTCCCCTGAGCCTCCTCTTCTCCATGCTGAACAACCCCAGCTCCCTCAGCTGCTCCTCATAGGGCTGTGCTGCAGCCCCCTCACCAGCCTTGCTGCCCTTCTCTGGACACGTTCAAGTACCTCAACAGCTTTCTTAATTTGTGCTCTTAAAATGTGACCACATCTGGACATGAGCCAGCAGTGTGCCCAGGTGGCCAAGAAGGCAAATGGCATCCTGGCCTGGATCAGGAATAGTGTGGCCAGCAGGACCAGGGAACTCCTTCTGCCCCTGTACTGGCACTGGTTAGGCCACACCTTGCGTCCTGTCTCCAGTTCTGGGCCCTTCAATTCAAGAAAGATGTTGCCACCTGGGCACCCGGCTGGCTCATGTTCAGTCAGGTGTCAGCCAGTCCCCCTAGGTCCTTCTCTGCCTGGCCGCTCTCCAGCCACTCTGTCCCCAGCCTGTAGCGCTGCATGGGGTGATGGTGTGAGATACCATCTTATCTTTTATATGCATTAGTGAAGGTGGTTATAAAATAGCCTATCTTCACAACATCCTTTCTGTAAGACATGTCACTGTTCTGTTTCCACAAGGATAAGAACAAATCACACTAACATGACCAGATTACAAAGACTCAGATTTTTCTGCATGATGGTTCATCCTTAGGTGTCTGTGACAGCAGCACATCTACTGATTTGCCTACTGGAAATCTGACCTTTGGGATTTTTTTTTTTTTTTTTGGTAAAATTGATCTTTTAGGTACACTGGATTGTGAAGAAAAAAAAAATTGTGCTATCTCACACCTATCTTCCGTGTACCTACCTTGCAGTATCATTATTGTGAGCATTTTGTAGTGTTCAGGATTGTATCAGCTGGGCCATGGGAGAGATAGGAAGTGGTTATTTTATAACATTTTGAGAGACANGCCCAGCACTCTGTTGCTGTCTGGGCTGCGTGTGCACAGCCTCACTACTTGAGTATGCAAGATCCTTATAAGGTTTAATAAGTTTTTCTTTGGATAGCAAGAGCCCTGGCTCTTGGTTTCTGAGTTGTGAGCTTAAGCACAGAAGAACTTCGGTAATGGTCACAAGTCATGGGAGAAGCCACAGGGAAGTGGAAACGAACATGAGTAAATGAGCCCAGCATTGAGATCACAAGGTGCAGCCCTGAAGAGCTTACACAGCTCTAGCAAAACAAGGGAGGATGACAAATATTTATGCAATGTGTATTTGGAATGTAAATGGTATGCACTGGGTAATGCAGTGCAAATGTTCCCTGTGATAACAGTGATAACAGCAGGGTTTGCTTAACAGTGTGGGTATGCTTATTCCATAAGATAGCAACTACCACAATTCTATTTCATATGCATTTCCCCATCCCTGGCCATGCCCTACCCACCCACCCTATCCCCCAACACATATGACTGCCACTATTAGAGCTAGTAGGCAAAATAAAAGCTTAGTCTCTTGCTGCCACTCCATTCCAAGGAATGTGATCACTGGGTTTGCCTGTTTTCAAAACGATGATGTGACTGTTAGTGGAAAGATGAGTCGGTGAAATGAGTTTCGTCGTTCTGGAGACGAAGGTTATTGGCTGCTTTTTAAAAACTCTAACCCCAAGGGAAGCCTCTGAACCAAGTTTTGGCTCCATGTTCTAATGTTAACCTCAAAAAAGGCAAATATCTTGAGTCATCTAGTGTCCTCTTGCCTCAAGTAAGAGGGGTTTGTTTGGTCAAAAGCAAGCAAACTATAAATATATGACACTAAACTAGTATTTTGCAGTAAAAGAGCATATAATCAGCAGCATACTGGAGAACAAGGTAATGCTAAATTTGCATGGTGAACTTTACTATTTTAAATCTCCACAATATCAGCCATGTGATAGAACAAAACTTCCTTTCCCTCCAAACAGCTCTCTGGAATCTGAGAAAAAAGCAGCAGTTAAATATCAGATGAGAGAAATTACTTCTGAAGTGGGTATAATTTTTAAACTGCATGCTTTTTGACTATTAGAAGACTGTTTTTCTTGGACTGAGATTACAACACTGAATGCAGTTATGCTAAAATGGAAATGCCTAGATTTGGGAAGTTTAATAACAGAATAGCTACAGAGATCTTTGAATATTTTACAGTGCCTCTTTTTTTTTTTGCTCCTACACACATAAGTCCAAAAGCCTCTGCCTCTGCTGCAAAACCTCATGGGGAGATTTCTTGCTTCCCATTACAAGACAGATACTGATATAGTGGAGTGAGTCCTGCAGAGAATCATCAAGATACCTGGGGTTGGAGCACTGGTTGTGTTTTGGAGGTGTGAAGAGTTCTCTTTTAATAATTTTTTTTTAATGGGTTTTTAAAAAGTATTTAATTTTTTTCTCCTTCTCTGTGGCCAGTACATGCTACCCTTGTAGGGCTGTTGACTTCATTGCACTTTTGCAAATGAGGATGTATAGCCCAGGCAGTGATATGACTTCAATAGGCCTCTTGGTGTGGTTTGAGACAGTGTTTTTGTACCTTAAAACCTAAAACCTGCCTCCCATACTGGCAGGGACCTGTTGAAAGACCCTGCAGAAATCTGCAAAGGTCAGGAGGCTCACTTGCTGAGATTGCCAATTCACAGCCACCATCTCCCCTCCTCATTGCAGAGCTTCATTCAGCACCACTGTCTTTTAGAGTCAGGCACATTGGTTTCCCCAGGCCCTCAAAGGTCTCCTTGTACTGCCTGTCCAATATACACCTAAGATATATGATATCAAAATAGGTCAGAAACAAGCTTTCTGATGCATTAAAAAAAACTCCATTGACTTTGTTCTCCTTTTCTCCCTAAATCTCCTTATTAAATCTTCCCTCTGTAGCTTCCTTCTGCAACTCTTCTTTCTCAATTTCTCACTTTTCTTTTTAATACTCTACTAAATTTGCATATTCTTTGATTTCCAAAAACACTTCTTTAACCCTACTTTTCTTAGAAAATCTCTTTCCTTCTAATTCTGTTTCTGATTTTAGCCTCTTTCTTCACTGCTACCATTTCTACTCTTACTATTTCTTCTCCCTCTTTGAAAATAAGTAACCATCTTTTAAGACACTTTTCCTATCTTCCCCACCCTCTCATATTTTCTCACCTGTGTCTTTTGTCTCCTTTTGAAACCATCTTTTCTTTCACATGACTTCCCTAGCACTCCACACTCAGGCTGTTTCTCCAATATCTCTNCCTTGCCCTGCTGGCCACACTGCTCTTGATGCAGCCCAGCACTCGGTTGCTGTCTGGGCTGCATGCACACACTGCAGGCTCACGTTGAGCTTTTCATCAACCCAGACATACATACATTAGTCTTGCCAGATAACCCATTAAGATGGTATCTCTGTCTCACTACTCTTTTTAGAAGCTACTGCTCACCATGGTCCCAGTGGCCACATTTAAATAATAATTAATAATATTTAAAGCCTTCCCAAAGACTCCTGAGGAAAACACACAGTTCTGCCTCTCTAAAATACAGTAACAACCTGTCTCTCTCTGCAGAACAAGCCATACACAGTACTCTTGTGTGCACAGTGCTCCGAGGAAGGGGCTCAAACCACCCTCTTAGTATAAATCACATCTCAAATGTTTTCTGTAACCAGACACTTAAGTATATTTCCAGAAAAGCACCTCAGAACATGAAAAAAAGAGATACAAGAAAAATAAGCATTTAAGAGCTGTGCTTTGCTTCCTGTCCAAGGTTAAGTTTTGGATTCCCTGAAACTACAGACAGATGACAAGAAACACAGAATATTGTGAGTGTGTAATAATCTTGTGCAAACCTCTCACACCCACACACTTTCCCTTTTCTGGGTCTGTCTGACTCATACGAGTCAACTTGAGGGAAAAAATTACTTTAAAATAAGCACACATCCCCGGCAACTAATCTTGCCCTGGATATAGGGAAGGTGCTTCTCTGATCCCATCTTGCTAGGACAGCCAAAATAGCACTGGTAGGTAGGTACAAAAGCAGAATTAAGGAATAAAGCCTTGCCCAGTAGCTGATCCCATTTCCTCAGGTGTATTTTCTCTTTTTTTAACATGGCAGTCAGGGTTCAGTGGCTGCAGTAGGATTAGAGAGTGACTGAAGAGTAAAGGTTCAGGGGAATTCATAGATCATTTGTAGCCTACCTTTTCATGCCAGCTGTCTAATTCTTTCTTTACCCACTCTGGGAAGTTCTGTGAGCAAGTTCCTGTAATGAAAATGATTCACTATTAATAATATCAAATTTTGATATCCAGGCAGCGATTGTTAGTAACTATGAAAACAGTTTATTAACATTAAATCTCACCAGAAACCTTATTTACAAGGTTCAAAACACACGGTTTGGAAATTTATACATACAGGGAGCAGGCAAAACTGGAACACTTTAAAGGTATCCAGCATAAGCAAACATTTTTACTGGAAGAGAAGGTTTGTGCGGTCACTTACACTGCTTGCAGTTAGTTATCCTGCTTAGCCACTGGATGGATGCAGGAAGCTCCTTTCTGCTTATGGCAGAAGGCAATGAATGATTACAAGAGGCCTGAAGTATTTATTCACAAAAAATATCATGGGACAATACCCAAAGCACGTGGCAGGGCAGAAGCTGTTATAGAATCNGCAGGCTCTCATGTGCAGGCAGGACGTCTTGTGGTGTGCAGTCTGGGCACGGTGTCACGTTGGCTGTGCAGGCCGAACGTGTGGAGGCATCAGAGCCTGATCCTGATCGCTGGGGTACCACCCAGCTCAGAATCAGTGAGGCCATAAGCAGGCAGGGATACAATAGCAGAGAACACAATAGCAGAGAGCACCCCTGTGCTACCTGCTCATCTCTTTATATCCATTCAGCCCGAGACTAATGGGCCTTTGGACATAGATTAGCCAATCAGGATGGCAGTTTGCCCAGTTTGCCCATACTAGGTGAAGCTGGGGCTTTTGTCCCCTTTCCCATGGCCACCACCCCCAGCACAGAAGGAGGGGGAGCAGGGGAGCATGGCTGGGCAAGCCAGGACATGTACAAGCCCGCTTGGCCTATTTAGGCCTACCACGACTGTTCCCTTACATGAAGTGTGAATATTTAAATTGCTGGATAACTCAGTTAGACTTGATGGGATGATTCCCATGACTGGAATGTAGAGATAGATGGGCACAAGCTCTTTAGAAAGGACAGGCAGGGGAGGAGGTGCTGTGCTGTACACCAGAGACCAGCTGGAGTCAGTGAAGCTCCACGTGGGGAAGGATGAGAGGCTGGTTGAGAGCCTATGGGTTAAGATTAAAGGAAAGACAGGGGAAGGTGATGTTACAGTAGGGGTCTGTTAAGGCCACCTCACCAGCAGAACCAAGCAAATGAGGCCTTACATAAACTCATAGAAGTGGCTTCACATTCACAGGCCTTGGTCCTCATGGGGGATTTCAGTCACCCTGACATCTGCTGGAGGAGCAACACAGCAAGGCACCAGCAATCCAGGATGCTCCTGGAATGCACAGATGAGGACTTCCTCCTTTAAAGAGTAGAGGAACCAACAAGAAGAGGAGGTATTCTGGAGCTTGTTCTCACCAACAGGGAAGAGCTGGTGACCAATATGAGGCTCAGGGGCAGCCTTGGCTGCAGTGACCACAATGCAGTAGAATTTAAGATACTCAGGAGCATCTAGGAGAATGTATTCCAAGTCTATGACCCTGGACTTTAGACATGCAGACTTCGATTGCTTCAGGGATCTGCTGGCCAAAGTATTGTGGACAAAGCCCTAGAGGGAAAGGGAAGCTGGGACAGCTGGTCGATATTCAAGGATCACCTCCTCTGTGTCCAGGAGCAAAGTATATTGACAAAGAGGAAGGCAGGAAAGAATGCTAAGAGACCTGCCTGGATGAGTGAAGATGAAGTTTGTGACCATCTGAAGAACTTGAGAGTGTACAAGTCCATGAGACACGATGGGATACACCCACAGGTACTGAGGCAGATGAGGTCACTAAACTGCTCTCTATTATATTCCATAAGTCATGGCAGTCCAGTGATCTCCTTACTGACTGGAAAAGGTCCCCATTTTCAACAAAGGAAAGAAGGATAATCCAGGGAACTGCAGGCCACTCAANCCAGAAAGCCAACCAGATGCAGCCAACCTGGGCTGCATCAAAAGAACAATGGCCAGCAGGTCAAGGGAGGTGATTCTCCCCCTCTACATTGCTCTCGTGAGACCCTACCTGGAGTACTGTGTCCAGTTCTGGAACTCCTATTACAAGAGGAATATGAACATGCTGGAACATGTCCAGAGAAGGGCCATGAGGATGATCAGGGGGCTGGAGCACCTCTCCTAATAAGGACTGGCTGACAGAGTTGGGGCTGTTCAGTCTGGAGAAGAGAAGGCTCTGAGGAGACCTTATTGTGTCCTTCCAGTATCTTAAAGTGGCCTATAAGAAAGCTGGTGAGGAACTTTTCAGGATGTTGGGTAGTGATAGGATTAGGGGGAATGGATCCAAGCTAGAGGAGGGGAGGTTTAGATAAGGAGGTTAGGAAGAAGTTCTTCACTGTGAGGTGGTGAGACACTGGGACAGGTTGCCCAAAGAGGTGGTGGAAGCCCCATCCCTGGAAGTATTTAAGGTCAGGCTGGATGGGGCTCTGGGCAGCCTGATCTAGTGCAAAGTGTCCCTGTTCATGGCAGCGGGGTTGGAACTCGATGATCCTTGAGGTCCCTTCCAGCCCCAACAATTCCATGATTCTAAAATTTGTTTCCATTTCTTAAGGAACAAGGCATTGCTTTGAAGCTGATGAGCCAATTTCTGCTAGCTTCTTCTTGATGGTTTTTATGTTAAAAATCCAGGGATAATACTTCTGCATGATGCAGGTACATGTACAGAGGATTTTGATACTAGGATCACCAAACCAATCCTGAAAACACCCAATACGAACACACCCAATACAGGGTAGCTGCACCTGCAACACTGCTTCCAAAAGATGGGAAAGACACATTTGAAGTAACACTGCTGGTGCTCTGATTCTGGGATTCAAGGTAGTCTCTCCCTTCAGCATCACACTGGTCTCTGTGCACCTACCCAGCTACACAGACCTAAGGCAGCAATTTTTAACACAGTGCACAGCCCAAGCACACCCTCAGAGCAAGCTCTCTTCCTCTGAGTTGTAAATTCTTGTAAATCCAAGTGTGTGACCTCTGATCTTAAGAAAAAATATCAGAGCATGTCCAGTAATACCTAATAGTAACCAGTTTCACAGACCACCACTTAATTGTATTGTGAGAGATTAAGGAGAAACAGTAAAACTAGAGTTTAGTATCCATTTAGGTCCCTTCAAAGACTCTTTTGTATAGTAATAACAACGCAGGGCAGAACAGACAAACTTTCTTTTTCTTCTGCAGGAAAACACAGCTTTCAGTTAAGAGAGTATCACCACCACACAGATTTGGACATGAAAATGACAAATTGCTTTCCATGTTTATTCCTCAGTAACATCTTCCATCCACCTCTGTGTTTCCCTGCAATAATGGAGATAATTATATTCCCTCTGAGCAAGCTGGGTAAACTGAAATTGTGGATTGGAGCATCTTTTCCCTACACAGCCCAAAGCGCTGGCAGAGAGCATTGCAACAGGAAATCTAGGACAGGATGGGTGTATATCTCACTCCATTTTGCTCACAGGCATAAAATACTAATCCAGTGAATTCAGCATCAAAGAGTTTGGTGTGACTGAGATGTCAACTCTGATTTCCTGCTTGAAAGTTGATTCCTCATCAACACCACTTTCAGGAGGTATGTAATAACCAGAACACCTCACATGTAAACTGACAAGAACAAACTCATTACTGTGTCACCATTTCTGTCTTGCCAATTTTTGGTACCAGACTTAGGTACCTAAATTAGAAAAGCAGCCTCCCTAGCTCCCTTGGCAGTCAATGGAAAGGGGAAAGCTAACCCCAAGGACAACTCAGACTAAAGAACTAGTCCCTGGGTGTATTCTCCTCCATTAATTTATACTGAGATGAAGGTCTTGTTCAGATGTCTACTCTTAGGTTTACACCTCTCTTCCTTCTGCCTCTAATTACCTGAGAGAAAATTCTCTGAAACATCATAAACCTGCCTACTTGACTGCCCTAACCCACTGGTACTGAAAAATTATTTCAAAGAGTCAAGACAATTAAAGCCAAAATTGTTGTAAGCATTGATGCTTCTGTTCACATCTTTAGCAGCTCTCCTTCACGTGAGCAAAGCACAAGGTCTGAAAAATCCCCTGTGGTGGATTAGGAACCTTCCCTCGCCACTATTATAAATTTCCCAGACTAATTCAGATGGTTTGGAAGTAAGATGAAGCTATATTTACAGCATATCAATTTTTACAAGCATATATATACAATATACACAAATATTTACAAGTATTTACAGTTATATACAAATTAGAAATAATACAGAAATCCAAACTCCCTCCTGGACAAAGAAAACTGCCCAGAAGGGATCAAAGTTACCCTCCTCTCCATTCCCTCCTCCCTCTATCTCAGATGGGCAAACGTAAACAAAGCAGCAGC
>WBNM01018826.1:0-10225 GCA_013399055.1 Ramphastos sulfuratus | reverse complement strand
ATTAGCCTCAAAGCAGCACATGCACATATCCAGGGATGGCAATTCCACCTGGATTCCACCTGAGCAGCCTGTTCCAGTGCTTAACCACTCTTTCAGTGAAGAAATTCTTCCTAACCTCCAAGCCAAATCTCCCCTGGCACAACTTGAGGCCATTTTCTCTCATTTTGTCTCTTGTTACCTGAGAGAAGAAACCAGCCTCCTCTACACTGCAACTTCCTTTTGGGTAGCTGTAGATACATAAAGCCTTCACTCAGCCTCCTCTTCTCCAGACTAAACAATCCCCATTCCCTCAGCTACTCCTCGCAAGACTTGTACTCTAGACCTTTCACCAACTTTGTTAACTTTCTTTGGATGTCATCCAGCAACTCAATGTCTTTCTTGTAGTGAGGGCCCCAAAACTGAACATAGTATTTGAGATGTAGCTTCACCAGTTTTGAGACCAGAGGCATGATCACTTCCCTAGTCCTACTGGCTACATTATTTCTGATACAGGCCAGGATGCAGTTTGCCTTCTTGACCAGTTGAGCACAATTCTGGCTTATATTCAGCCAGCTATCAGCACCCCCAGGTCTTTCTCTACTGGGCAGCTTTCCATCCACTTTTCTCAATCTTGTAGCATTATATGGGGCTGTTGTGACCCAAGTGCAGGATTTGTCACTTAGCCTCGTTGAACCTCATACAGTTGGCTTCAGCCTATTGATCCAACCAGTCTAGATCCCTCTAAGTATTTGTAAATTTCCCTAGCATGGCTCTGTAAGTGCTTTCATTTGCTATAGGAGAACTTAATCCTGATGAATACATCGAAAGAGAAGAGACTTAGATAATCATGAAAATACACACACACACATACACAAATCTATTGAAAGCTCCTCACTTTTCAGGGAACTTGTACCCACTTATAAATCTCTCACAAATAGGAATTCATGCTTGCCATTTGCCTCAGAGTAAATCCTTCATCTGTGGTTCATGTTCCAGGAGATGTGTTTACTACCATACCTTCACATGTAAGTATATTCAATTCTTTCAATCTGACAGCAGGAAGGAAACAGATAAAGTGCTTCCCTCTCCATCCCACTCAAACTATAAACTGTAACAAATGTTTCAAAATAGAAGATACAATGACCTGTACATAGACAACTATAGCAATTCTTGTGTCCTGTGGTATCTTGTACGTTAACAAAAAGTCAACAGACACAATTAAGGACCTATGGAAGACCAGCAGGCTTTTGAAGCAGCATTTGGAAGTCAGGAGGAGGACTGTAGGGCATACACCTGTCTAACAAACAAGGGGATGGATGGGAGAGGGAACTCTGCTCATTCTGCAATTCATTTAGCAATGTGAACACAGCAACTGTGTTAAGCCCTCTTATAAATTTACTTCCATTTCCAACAGTGGAGTCTGTTAGCATTTCTATGTGTTCAGCCACCTTTTTATGCACTGGGAAGGAAGGCTTGGAGAAAGGATTGAACATACAGGTCTTGAAGCAGCCAACAACTCTATTCAAACAGAAGTTATATGGCTCTGATTGCATTAAAAAGTGTGCCAAATACGTTAATTATCTTTTTGTCCTGGGAGATGGCACCACATTTGAAGATATAATCTCTTTTTATTTTTTTGAGTATAGCAGCGTATCCAAAGAGTAAACAATGAAGTCTCTTTCAGGTAGGATCCAAATTAGTCAGAAGAATGAAAGGAGTATGATTTGCCCTCTTCTACCTTCACTAGATTTAATTCATGCCATTGCATAAGCAAAATGAGTCAGGTGAATGAGGCTGAAAAGGCAGTTAAATTGTTTCATTTGGGGACCTAAAATGCTTCCTACCACACACATTTTTTTAGCGTTCAGGATGTCTCTCTTTTTATGCTCACTACTTTGGCATTCTGAAGGGCAATGCTCATTTTAAAATATGTATAAACTTCATTTAAAATAAATGAATCCAAAGCCCTCTGGGGCAAAACCATGTTTGGTGTATCTCAGCTAACTTCAGTGGAGTTATACGAAGGTTGAATCCAGGCCTATGTCCTCTCGTTTGTCATGGTCTTAAAGAAAATCAAAGAGACTTCTTTAAGGATATGGATTATTTTACATTATTTGTTGTCTAGTTTTGACTTACAGCCTTAATAAAAACTTGTATTAGTAGGATTTAATGGATTTATCTTTATGTTCAACAACATTTTTGAGCACTGAGATAAAATCAACAGAAATTAATGCAATTGTTTCCAAGCGTATTCAATAACTCTAATTGCTAACATTTCTAGTCAGACTGCATAATATGCTTAACTATACTGAATAAAACTTTACTACTGCTGACTCAGTGTTCTTTTATTTTTTTGTATGAGGAGAACAGTCAAAAGACTAAATAAGAAAAAAAATGAATTCATACATTTCTATTTGTCATAGAATTATCATTAAGGATATTCATAGAATCATAGAATCATAGAATGGTAAGGTTGGAAGGGACCTCAAGGATCATCTAGTTCCAAGCCCCTGCCATAGGCAGGGACACCTCCCACTAGTACAGGTCACTCAAGGCCTCGTCCAACCTGGCCTTGAACACCTCCAGGGAGGGAACAGCCACAGCCTTCCTGGGCAACCTGTGCCAGTGTCTCACCACCCTCACTGGAAAGAACTTCCTCCTAACATCCAGTCTAAATCTCCCCTCTGCCAGTTCAAACCCATTGCCCCTTGTCCTGTCATTGCAAGACCTTGTAAATAGTCCCTCCCCAGCCTTCCTGTAGGCCCCCTTCAGATACTGAAAGGCTACGATATTGCAGAGCTTCGTAGATACACATGAAAAATCCAATCAGGAATCTTTTGTCATGGTATATTTACAGTTAAAGAAAACCTTATGAACATATTATATGAATCAATGTGGTATCATGGTAATGTATTTTTAAGCTCAAAACCATCTTTAATATACTAAAATAATTGGCTCATTCTGATGTGGTATATTCATGACTGTCTTCATATTCTACATGCTTATTTTTATTGTATTTTGTATTCTACTTGAATGAAAATGTCTTCAGTGGTTTCACTTGCTCAAAAAACAACACAGAGAAAAATGTTTGCTGTTCAGTTTTTAACTGAACTAGAACTTAACTAGAAAATTTTTGGTATCTAATACCAGAAATATATATTTTTTAACTTTCTGCTATATGCTCCAGAAGTAAATTTCAATCCACTTCTCATTTTCGCTTGTCCACAAACCCATCTGAGGCATATAAAAGACATAGAAATCTACATATATTGTTTAACATGCATGTCCAGAAGCCAAACTATCCTTTTCTGTTTAATCTGATGTGAATATAAACAGGAAGTTGGCTGTTAGTCTGATGTGCTCATTGCAACCCTTTTTCTCCTGNTGCCCTTCTCTGGACACGCTCAAGCACCTCAATGTCCTTCTTAAATTGAGGGGCCCAGAACTGGACACAGTACTCAAGGTGTGGCCTAACCAGTGCAGAGTACAGGGGGAGAATGACCTCCCTGCTCCTGCTGGCCACACTATTCCTGATGCACAATGTATTTAGATCAACCCATGCAACATAGATCTGAAAAAAAAACCAATGTTTTGTTTATCTTTTGGACTCTGATGAAGAGAGGAAAATAAGGTAGTAAAATTGCTTCATGAAGAAATGTGAACGCTGCTTATGGTCCTACTTGAATACAAATTACTACCAGATCTAAAAGCTAGTATAACTAGGTTTGAAGGATTTTTTAATTTTCTTTCTTTTAAGCTAAGTAATTATTAACAATTCATTCATGGATTACATTCTCAGAAGCCTTACATATTTATTAAAACAGCTGAACATTTTCACTGAGGTGTTGAATACAAGAGCTTTAAAGTAATACAAGTAGTTTCTTTTAAAATTATATTTCCTTATTGNCAAAACAAACAAACAGACAAACAGAAACAGAATAAATTTTGCAGAGTAGTGGCCAGCACACTTTGGATTGCTGACTATGTAGAGTGATGATCACTAGTAACAACGCACAACAACAATNTGTTTGGGTTTTTTTCCCCCCAGTATTCAAACACTCTAATGATTATTTGCCCTCCTTCAAGGAAAAAGTTCCAAAGTATGGCAGCCCCAATAGCATTCTTTCTGTATCCTTGGTATACTTCACTGTGCTCATCTAGCCTCAACCCTAAGGGCAGCCAAAGGCAAAAGTATTTTCAGCAGACTAAGAAACACTGTAATCTTCAGGGATTTCTGGATGACAGATTTTTAAACTGTAACCAAAGTAGAGGCATAATTAAAAATAACAAACTAAAACTTCTTACTAAACTGCAAAGAAAAATACTTAAATTTTGCTTTCCTGAACATCGTAAGTGATGACTAAAGCAAGATAAATCAATTATGACATTTGTTTTATGTCACAAATAATACAGTAAAACTCTCTACAGTACACTTTGCTTTTTTCAGCCAGGACTCACTGTTTCAAAACTGTCCTTGCTGTGTGTAATACCTGTGGACCTCCTGGCTGTTAAGGTTTTTAATTTCTTAAATTCTGAAGAACACTCGATGACTCCTAAAGGAGAGTAGATAATAATAACAATAATTTTTAGTTTTAGTTTTCTATAGCTAGCTCAGTCTAATTAGCAAAGGAGCTTTTAGACCTTCAATAATGATATTGAAGACATGGAAGGCAGTGAGTTTCAGTCTCAGATGAAACTCGTGGAAATATTTGTGGAATTAGGAATTAATTCAATGTAAATTCAGTGTAAAGGAATAATCATAGTTACAAAATGGAAATTTATTGTCCACAAAGATCTAAGTCAATCTGAGCAATAATTCACACTTTGGAAATTCTGCCACACATTTTAAAAGTAAATGTGCTAACGGAACAAATTACAACCAAAAAAAAAAATAGATTTGCATATTCTAGGCAAAATCACAGATATTTTAAAAAACACATTAAAAAAATGCAGGAACTTTATTATAAATACTGCAAAAAAACTGTCTGCATTTTAATCAGAGCTATTTCTTGTCTTTGCACATGATGACTCTTTTCAGTACTCTGCTCAGGAATAGACATAGGCCCCTTGCTTTTCTCAGTTCAAAAGGTTCCACCACACCAACTCACAAAATAATTTTCATATCTCACTCAACATCCAAAATAATCCGATTACTTAAGATTAAGATGTCCTTCCAAATACTAACTTCTCCTTCAAGCCAAAGTGACTAATTTTTTTTCTCTTCTTCTTCATTTTGGAGAATATAATAGCTTTCTGTTATCAGCTCCTCACATATGAGTTGTAAGGGTAGGTTGCTTAAACTCCCATCAGTCTTTTTCAACAAAAAGCTTGTTATGGACAAAAAGAAACAAACAAACAAGCAAAAAATTTCAGAAACTTACCTTTAGTGCAATTAAAGACTTGATAGACTAACTAAAGACTTACTGGTACCTCGGTTGCAATTAAAGTAATTTTTATAGTTCAAATTATATGCAAATTATGTCAATGATCTTTTTCTGGTGTACTCCTTGTTTATTCACTGCCTCTCTGAGTCCTATATGGGGACTTCAGTTTGGGTGTACAAGGTGGGGCCTCACAGGACAGATCCTAAATCTCTTGAGACTATGATGTTATTCTGTTTATCTTATCCTCTTCATCTAGGACTTGTTTGAGAACATTTTGTGTTTGCTGATACACTTTACACCTTGTTCATTCTTCACTGGTCTTCAAGTACACATACACCTGAATTTGTTCTCTATGGCATGTTTCACATTTGTTGGATACTTGCTTTTTTGTTCTGTTACTCCATAAAATTTCTTCTACCCATCTCTTACCATGGCATTCCTATTAACCTCTTTGTGGTTAGTCTCTGATACAGTTCTGGTGTCCTATGCCTGTATTTTCAAGGTACTTAAAAGCAGATGTCATGTCACCAAATAACCTCATTCTAGTCTCTGGTAGACACTGCAGAGCAGTTTGATTTGGTTGGGGATTAATTGGCTGAGGCAGGAATTATAAAAATAGAATTACTTTTATTTTCCCAGACTATATACAGAACTAGTTAAGGTTTATTTATAGGTTCTAATTTTGTCAGGAAATCTTCACAAGGATGCTTATGCACAAGTTTAGTAATTTAGGAAAGTCAGAAAATGGAAAAGGCCAAGCTACAAGATGGCTTTACCCCCCCTTATAAATCAGGCTGAGCAGAGAACCTAGGGAACAGCAGATTTTACTCACAGAGGTGAAGCAGAACTTTAGAGATGATCCCTGCTGAATTTCTCTGCGGCAGCCTCTGAAACTGCAAGATATATCAAATCATGGATCCACACAGCATTAAGTCCAATGTGCATAAAACCTGCCAAAGCCCAAAGTGTCTGTAGACACAGCTTTCATGAGGCAAAGATCATGGAGAGGCACCGTCTTTGCAGCGCAGGATGAAAAGCCAAACTGCTGCCATGTTTCCCAGCTCAAGGTAGAGAGCAGGAGGTCAGGACACGGTGGTCTGAGAGAAGCCAGGTCCAGGTGCTGCTGGCAGCTCTCTGACTCAAATGGACCTAAGCTGCCTAATTTGTTGACTTGTGTGGGAGTGCCACAAATGGTGCAAGAGCTAGCAGGACTTGAGGGGGACTGAACAGAAGAGTGTGAAAGCAGGGACTGTGTGCTTTTCTTCCCCACTCTATTTTAAAGNCTTCCAACCTTGCTGTACTGTGATACTGTGATACTGTGATGGTCAGGGACACCTTCCACTAGGTCATATTGCTCAAACTGACCTTCATGCGGTTCACACAAACTCAGTTCTCAAGCCTGTCCAGGTCCCTCTGGACAGCATCCCATCCCCACTGCATGTTGAATGCATCATGCAGCTTGGTGTGGTCAGTAAACTTGCTGAGGGTGCACTCACTCCCACTGTCCATGTTACTGACAAAGACGTTACACAGTGCCAGTTTCACCAGTGACTGCTGAGGAATGTCACTTATCATTCTCCACACAGATGTGGAGCCACTGGCCACAATTCTTGCAGTGTGACCATTCGAGCAGTTCCTTACCTACCAAAAGGTCCACCTCTCAAGTCCATGCCTCTACAATTTAGAAGCAAAGATGTTGTGTGGGACAGTGTCGAATGCTTTGCAGAGCACTTGGCAGTGAAGACTGAGGCAAAAGCATCTTTGAGTATCCCAATCTTCTCCATATCCTGGGTATTAAACTCTCCCATTTCTTTNGGGATTTGGAGTGCTCCACAACAGGGTTAAAGACTCATTTGCATACTGCATCACATATGCCAGATATGTCAGTGTCTGAAATGGAACTGCATCTTTTCTGAATTTCCTACAACTTCTCTGAAAATTTATAGCTGAATTAAACTGAAAAAATAAATCAGTAACACTACAACAGACAAAAATTATATGATGAACTTGATGCTTATCTGTCCATTTTGGCCTGTTTGTCAAAGTTAGGTCATTGACCGTGCACATGGGTCAGAATCAGCTATTTCAGATGCAGGCTTCTACTCAGCTTTTAATACTAGCTCACAGAAAGGAAATGATCATGGAATAATACAATGGTTTGTGCTGGAGGGGACATTAAAGATGACTAATTGCAGCCCTCCTGCCATGGAGCTGGGATTGTTTAGCCTGGAGAAGAGGAGGCTCAGAGGAGACCTTATTGCTGTCTACAACTACCTGAAGGGTGGTTGTGGCCAGCAGGAGGTTGCTTTCTTCTCTCAGGCAACCAGCACCAGAACAAGAGGACACAGTCTCAAGCTGTGCCAGGGGAGGTTTAGGCTCGAGGTGAGGAGAAAGTTCTTCACTGAGAGAGTCATTCCCCACTGGAATGGGCTGCCCAGGGAGGTGGTGGAGTCACCGTCTCTGGAGGTGTTCAAGGCAGGTTTGGAAGTGGCACTTGGTGCCATGGTCTAGTCTTGAGGTCTGTGGTAGTGGGTTGGACTTGATGATCTTTGAGGTCTCTTCCAACCTTGCTGTACTGTGATACTGTGATACTGTGATGGTCAGGGACACCTTCCACTAGGTCATATTGCTCAAACTGACCTTCATGCGGTTCACACAAACTCAGTTCTCAAGCCTGTCCAGGTCCCTCTGGACAGCATCCCATCCCCACTGCATGTTGAATGCATCATGCAGCTTGGTGTGGTCAGTAAACTTGCTGAGGGTGCACTCACTCCCACTGTCCATGTTACTGACAAAGACGTTACACAGTGCCAGTTTCACCAGTGACTGCTGAGGAATGTCACTTATCATTCTCCACACAGATGTGGAGCCACTGGCCACAATTCTTGCAGTGTGACCATTCGAGCAGTTCCTTACCTACCAAAAGGTCCACCTCTCAAGTCCATGCCTCTACAATTTAGAAGCAAAGATGTTGTGTGGGACAGTGTCGAATGCTTTGCAGAGCACTTGGCAGTGAAGACTGAGGCAAAAGCATCTTTGAGTATCCCAATCTTCTCCATATCCTGGGTATTAAACTCTCCCATTTCTTTCTGGAGAGAGACCAGATTTTCAGAGAAGCTAAGGATGCTGAGAAGGAAGGGCAAAGCAAGTAAATGGAGAGGATGTGAATGCATCCCAGAGAGAAGAATGGGTAAGTACTTGAGACAGTGTGGATGTATTGCAGGAAATGCCCTATGGATGCTACAGTAGAGTGATACAAATACATGCAACAAAAAGCTATAGAAAGCTGGGCTTCATTAGTTCTGCTACTAATTAAACAGTCATTTCTTTAGAGATGATGTTGTGTGGAGATTTATTTTTACTGTCTTCTATAATTCCTGGTTATTCCTGAAGTGATTTATGTAATAACACAGTTTGCCTTACACATGTCAGAAAAACAACTATGACCCCTGACTTATCCTCATGGCAGCCTTGAAAAATGTTCTCTTCCTGCATCTATTCACATCAGTACTCTGGACTTAGACCTGTTCCTCTGAATCTGACCTGTCCCCTCAGATCATCATTCCTTTTCCTTTCATCAGTTAAGTTGTTCAGTTCTCACATTTTCCCAGCTTTCCTACCTGCTTCACAGATTCCACTTTCAAATGTAGGTCCTATGTCAATCGCTTTTATATCAGCTGGATAGTGACAGATTCAGTTCTGTTCCCCACCAAGTTTTCCACCTTACATCCTACAATCAGGGACAGAAAGAGTCATCATTCACAGCAGGACCTTCATCTCTGATCGTGAACCAAAGGAGAAGGAAGTAATTTTAAAGCCTTTTCATCACCCCTTCCTCTTCCTGTGGAAGAGTTGTAAAGATAAAGAGAGAACAAACACAAAGATATCCTTGCAGATATCCTTGCATTGGAAGGAAGAAGTAAGTTTGTGCTCTGATAATCTTGTTCTTTCTCTAACTCCTTTCCCATCTAATTTAGGAAACAAAATCTTAAATTTTCATACAGTTGACTGGAGGCACTATTATGATTAGGTATACATTATATTATAAGTAGATATCTTACACATTGAACTTTCTGCACTAGGCAGCACTAACTTGTAGATTCAGCTCTAATTACTCAAAGGCTTCCAGTCTCAACCACATAATTTTAAAACATACCACATTACTTTTCAAGACACTTAGGACTTTTTGACATATAAATCCTTGGAAGTCTGTTCTGACCCATGATCAACACATTAATTTGAAAATCAAGGAGGTTTGGTCTTGGTTTTATTGTTATTGGTTGGCAGGATTTTGTTTGGGTTTTTTGTTTTGTTTTGGGGGTTTTGTGTTGGGGTTTTTGGTTTGTTGTTTTTGGGTTTTTTTGAATATTCAACAGTAGTCCATTTAATATACATTAGAATTTATTTGAATATTATTGTGTACCAAAGTCAATCGTTCTTACACACTGACATGTCAAAATGATGTAACTGAAGATTTGTGATCAGCACAAACCAGCAGCCAAGCTTTCACATGGGAGTAAAGGAAATTCTAATCCCTGTGCATTGCATTACACTTTATAAACAATGGCTCTGCTTTCTTCTCTTTCCAAGAGGAAATGGTTGACAATGGTTCAGCCCAGACGGCCAATCGAGTCCTGAATTGCATTAAGAGGACCGTGTCCAGCAGGGCAAGGGAGGGGATTCTGCCCCTTTACTCTGCTCTCGTCAGACCCCACCTAGAGTACTGTGTGCAGTTCTGGAGCCCCCAGCACAGGAAGGACATGGAAGTGTTGGAGCGGGTCCAGACGAGGGCCACAAAGATGATCAGAGGGCTGCAGCAGCTCTACTATGAGGACTCTCCTGAGAGAGTCGGGGCTCTTCAG
>WBNM01018825.1:3770-13781 GCA_013399055.1 Ramphastos sulfuratus | reverse complement strand
GTTGGTTGGTTGTTGGGTTGTTTGTTGGTTGGGTTGTTGGGTTGTTTGATTGTTGGGTTGTTTGGTTGTAGGATTGTTGGGTTGTTTGGTTGTTGGGTTGTTTGCTTGGTTGTTGAGTTGTTTTGTTGTTTGGTTGTTAGGTTATTGAGTTTTGGTTTTTTTGGGGGGGGGTTGGTTTTTTTTGGGGGGGGGGGGGTTTGTTGTTTTTTTTTTTTTTTTTTGTTNAACCTCTCTGGGCAGCCTGTGCCAGGGCTCTGGGACCCTTCCAGTCAAGAAGTTCCCCCTTGTGTTGCGCTGAAACCTCCTGTGCTGCAGCTTCCATCCATTGCTCCTTATCCTGTCCCAAGGAGCAAGTAAGCGGAGCCTGTCCCCCAGCTCCTGACCCCCAGCCCTCGGAGATTTATAAGCATTGATTAAATCCCCTCTCAGTCTTCTCTTCTCCAGACTAAGCAGCCCCAGGTCCCTCAGCCTCTTCTCATCAGGCAGTGCTCCAGTCCCCTCATCATCCTCGTAGACCTCTGCTGGACCTTCTCCTTAAAGATGATGAGGCCCTCGATGAATTCTGTCTCAATTCTGGATACTGAACATGTTTTTTTTTCCCTGTTTCTTCTCAAATCTGTATACTTTGGAATTCAGCTCTTTGTCCAGTAAGAGGTGGAGCTGGCTCACCTCTAAGTAGTTTCCACCCAAATGAGTGCAAGACCAGAAGGGCATTTTCATTTAAGGGTCATCCAGTGCAATGCTTAATGTCACACTGCCATGTGGATGTGCATGTATAGATTCAGATTCTGGAGCACTTTGACAAAGCTTTCACTGTTACAGGTCTTACTTAAAAGTGTTAAGTCAGCAAAGCAGCTGGAGATAGGCAGAATGCAAGGCTCTCTTGACCACAACTCCGCCACATACACAGGCATGGAAGTATCCCCACTAACTCCTGTGGGATTAATTATCACAGCATTTGAAGCATTAATTAATGTTTCAAATTATCAGAGGATGTTAGGGGTTGGAAGAGACCTCTGGAGATCTCCCAGTCCAGCCCCACCCCACCCACCCCACTAGAGCAGGAGCAGAGAATCCAGCACAGGTAACACAGGAACACATCCAGACAGGGCTGGAAAGGCTCCAGAGAAGGAGACTCCACAACCTCTCTGGGCAGCCTGTGCCAGGGCTCCATGAACCAATTATATCTCAAATCTGGCTGAAATGGTCCTTATGGAAAGTCATTTAGGTTGAAACTATGTAAGGGTGAAGGAAGCCTGGCACAGATTACCCAGGGAGCATTGTGGAGTCTCCTCTGGAGATATTCCAGACCTGCCTGGATGTGTTCCTGTGCGATCTGCTGTAGGTGCTCCTGCTCTGGCAGGGGGCTTCGACTGGATGAGCTTTGGAGGTCCCTTGCAACCCCTGATATTCTGTGATTGTGTGAAGCCTGTTTCCACAGGTATTTCAGGTGCAGGCTATGGTGATGTGTGTTTGCTGCATTTAAAATCACAATTTGCTTTATACGAAGCCTGCCACTCTTCACCCGTTGATGGAAAAGCATTTGTTTTGCCCATGGAAAGGAGCTTCTCATTGATTGCCAGCCCTTCTAAAGATGCCAGGTGTAACAAGGCTTTTTTTTTTAGCTGTTGGAAGCAGCTGAGGATTTGAGAATGAAAGCAGAACAACTCTTACCCTGTTAATTAATGAACACAGGTCCAATCAGCGATTTGAAATCATTCACCAAATGAAATACAGAAAGTTCTGTTGCACTTTACCAGAAAAGTGTTTTGGGGGTTTTTGTTTGTTTGTTTGTCCTGGTTTGTTTTTATTTTTGTTTTGTTTTGTTTTGCTTTGCTTTGTTTTTTGTTTGGTTTTTTTTTTTTCTGTGCTATGCCTTTAAAAACTCCTCCCTCAATACAGCAACTCTGCACTCAACATCCAATTTTCATTCCACTCTATCTAAGGACTTGGCTAAATATATAATTTCTTTTTTGTTTGTAGTTTTTTTTGTTGTTTTTTCCCCCCTTTTTAAATAAGAAACTTTATCTTCTGTATTTCGAGCAGAACAAATTTGAATTTTGTCTCTGATAATAAAATTTTTGTATAGCAATGTGCAATTCATCACTGTCTTAATTCTCTCGACATGGAGACATGGCTGAGATAAACACTACCCAGCCTTTGGATTTGTGTTCCCATTTCAGTTGAGATAAGAGTTTAATAAATGCCAGATAGCTACACCCAGCTTTTACAGTGCAAAACATGGAAGAGGAAGTTTGTTTTTTGGGTTTTGTTGGTTTGGGTTTTGTTTTTGGGTTTTGGTTTTTTTTTTTTTGACAGGAGGAATTTTTCAAAATAGATTTAAATGCTGGGGGCTAGTAGAGAGAAGAGAAAATGCAACATCTGGGCTTGGAAATACTGTTTAAGAACTCCCAAGATGGTGGAAGCCTCAGCCCTGGAAGTTTTGAAGGCCAGGCTGGATGTGGCTCTGAGCAACCTGATATAGTCTGAGGTATCCCTGCCCATGGCAGTGGAGGTTTGGAACTGGGTGATCTTTGAGGTCACTTCCAGCCCTGACAGTTCTGTGGTTCTGTGATTAACAGGACTGAGACTGGCATAGAGAGCAGAGTCTGTCCTTTGTGCATTTAGAATCATAGAATCACAGGATCATAGAACCACAGAATCACAGAATCATAGAATCACAGAATCATAGAATCAGTCAGGGTTGGAAGAGATCACAAGGATCAGACAGTGCCAACCTCACACTAGATCAGGCTGTCCACAGCCTCATCCAGCCTGGCCTTAAACACATCCAGGGATCAGGCTTCCACCACGTCCCTGGGCACCCCCTGCCAGGCTCTCAGCACCCTCATGCTGAACAACTTCTTCCTAACATCCAGGCTGAATCTACTCATTTCTATCTTGGTTCCATTCCCCCCAGTCCTATCACTACCTGACGGTCTAAAAAGTCCCTGCCCAGCTTTCTCGTAGCTCCCTTCAAATACTGGAAGGCCACAATAAGGTCACCTGGGAGCCTTCTCCTCTCCAGCCTCCTCCTCTAACGATGTAAATTTCGAATGATCTAAAGGATCCTTCCACTGGGAAAAGCGATTTCAACTGGAATGCAGTGCAAACAACTTTTTAATAGAGTCCTTGAATCCAGGCTATTATTTTTCCTTTTTCTTGAAAAACAGTTTTCAGCAACAATGAGATGTGAAATGGGTGCAATTATTTACCCATTGGATACAATCATGTTCCCACTGAAGTCAGTTGGAGCTTTGACATTGACATCCCTGGGAGTAAAAGCCAACCCTGTATTTTTCAAAATATACCTTTCAATGCCAGAATGCCTTTTTTTTTTTTTTTTTTTTTTTTTTTTTTTCCCTTTAACAGTAAAGATGTTTTGTTCTGTACTGCACATCTTAATCTGCTGGAAAAAAAACTGAAGGGAATTTTTATGGTCCTGATTTTGTAAAGCACAACAGGCAGCATTGATGCTTCGAGCACAGAGGAGCAGAGCTGGGGCCTTAGTGAGTATATTTGTACTCCATATAGTCACTTTATACTCAGTTTATACTCAGTATAGCACTTCACTGTGTTATGCTGAGTGTAAACTGAGTATAACACCTCCCTATGTTATACTGAGGCTGGTGGTTTGCTCACTTTATACTCAGTTTATCTTCAGTATAGCACTTCACTGTGTTATGCTGGGGCTGGTGGTTTACTCCCTTTATACTCAGTTTATACTCAGTATAGCACTTCACTGTGTTATGCTGAGTGTAAACTGAGTACAACACCTCCCTGTGTTATAATGGGGCTGGTGGTTTACTCAGGTTATACTCAGTTTATACTCAGTATAGGACTTGGCTGTGTTACAGTGAGTATAAACTGAGTATAACACTTCCCTGTGTTGTCAGTGGGGCTGGTGGTTTGCTCACTTTATACTCAGTTTATACTCAGTATAGCACTTCCCTGTGTTATCCTTGGGGCCGGTGCTTTGCCCATCCTCTGTGTGTGTGTCAGCACCCCTGTCACAGCTCCTTTTCCTGACTTCAGGTCTGGAGCAGGAGTTCTGGGAGCCTCAGAAGGTGACTTGGGAGCCCAGTGGGAAGCTTTCATATTAAGAGGGAATATTGGGATGCAGGATGAACTGTGACAGGCAGGGATGTACTGCCCCTAAAAGGGGTCTTGTGTGTCCCTTTCCTGCACTCACCTTTCCAGGAGCACTGAACTAGCTGAGACGAAGTGCATGGCTCCCTTGGATGCATCCCTCAGAGAAGAGGCAGGATGTGAGGAGGGGGCAATGGCTCTTTCCCTGAACTCCCAGGCACAATGCATCTCCTGATTGTACATCAAAAGGAACATTCTTGTTCCTTCCCTGGCATGGCCACACTGCAATCAGCAGCCCTGCCTCAGAGCCTGAGCTGCTTTCAAGTTGAACATTTTCATACAAGCCCAAATGAAGAGCTGTTTGTTTGCTCTCAGCTCATCCTCTGCAGTAAGAGCAGAACTTTAAAGGCACCCATTTGCTTTGAAAGCTCTGCAGCTGAGCTGGAGGGAGTAGGAGTGAGACAAGTTAGAGCCTTTGGTTTGTAAATTACCGTAGGGCTGTTTGCTATCTTAATAACAGAAAATCTGCTTTTGCTGACTGACTCCCTGCTTCCTCCTGTTCCTAGGAAAAATTAGCTGCAGCTGCAGCAGAGAAGCCACCACTGCTGGCACCCTGACACCTGCATACTGCAAGGACCAAGGCCTCAGGAGTGGAAAGAAAGGATTCAGTGAGCCAGTGATAACCCTGCCTTACCTGAGGGTCCAGCACATAGACCCCATGCTAGAGAAACAGGCTCTGCTCACTTGCTCCCTGGAACAAAACAAGGAGCAATGGATGGAAGCTGCAGCACAGGAGGTTCCAGCTCAACACAAGGGGGAACTTCTTGAGTGTAAAGGTCCCAGAGCACTGGCACAGGCTGCCCAGAGAGGTTGTGGAGTCTTCTTCTCTGGAGCCTTTCAAAGCCTGTCTGGATGTGTTCCGTGTGGCCTGAGCTAGATTGTCTGGTCCTGGGGGTTGGACTGGATCTTTGGGTCCCTTTCAACCTCTAACATCCTGTGATCTCTTTGGGTCCCTTCCAACCCCTGACATCCTGTGATCTCTTTGGGTCCCTTCCAACCCCTAACATCCTGTGATCTCTTTGGGTCCATTCCAACGCCTAACATCCTGTGATGCTGTGATGTTAATTACTCCTTGTACGGCCCCAGCATTACTCCTGGCAAACATCTTTGTGCTTCTTGAACTTGACGCAGGAATTGCTTTTATCTTTTATGCTCGCCATCATTTTTGACCTGCTCGTGGCAGAAGGCTAAGAAAAAAGAAAGAGGAGGAAGAGAGGGAGGATAATAAGATGCTATTACCTGACGTGTCTATTACAGTAATTCATTTCATTTGGCATGGTGCTGTTGCCAGTGATAGATGCGTGCTCCTGCTACAATCATGAGGCGTACCTTGAACTTTTCCAGCAATAAAACTGTCAAGAGGTTGCAATCAGCACAAGCAGCAATGTGAATCTGTCCCTTAAAGAGAGGAAACAGCACAGCAGCCTGGTGTTAATAAACGGCAATATTTCCAGAGATGCACTTTTAGATCCATTAGCATTTCACAGCTGCTACCAAAAGTGTGGCTTGTTTCTGCTCTGCCATCAGAGAGGTAGCTCATTTCCCCCCGTCCCACTCGGTTGTTCTGCTGACTGACACATGTCAAATGCATCTATTGGAAGTCAGAGAAGTGGTATTGCTGTAGAAGGCGTCGCACGACACCAGCGANGCCACACTTTGAGTACTGTGTTCAGTCTTAGAATCATAGAATCAACTAGGTTGGAAGAGACTTCCAAGCTCATCCAATCCAACCTATCCCCCAGCCCTAGCCAATCAACTAGACCATGGCACTAAGTACCCCATCCAGGCTTTGCTTGAACACCTCCAGGGACGGCGACTCCCTGGGCAGCCCATTCCAATGGCAAATGTATGTATGTATGTGCAAGGGGAAATCAGAGCAGTTCTCTCCCTTTCAATATGCTTGTAAGAATCCAAATCAGGTTAACTCAAGCAGGCAAGTAACCCAAGGGCAGATAAGACACTCCAAAAGAGAATAAACATATTGACTTGGAAAGCAGAGGCATTTTCAGGGGAGGGAAGGGTGCCCTTGATTGTTTTGTGAGGCTGGGATGCCAACAGGATGAGATGTAACAAGGCTAAGTGTAGAGTTAAACACTTTGGCCACAACAACCCCAAGCAGTGCTACAGGCTGGGGACAGAGTGGCTGCAGAGACCTGGGGGTACTGGTAGAGAGTAACTGAACATGAGCCAGCAGTGTGCCTAGGTGGGCAGGAGAGCCAATGGCATCCTGGCCTGGATCAGGAACAGTGTGGCCAGCAGGAGCAGGGCAGTCCTTCTGCCCCTGTGCTCAGCACTGGTCAGGCCACACCTTGAGTGCTGTGTCCAGTTCTGGGCCACTCAATTCAAGAGAGATGTTGAGGTGCTGGAAGGTCTCCAGAGAAGGGCAGCAAGGCTGATGAGGAGCCTGGAGCACAGCCCTGTGAGGAGAGGCTGAGGGAGCTGGAGGTGTGCAGCCTGCAGAAGAGGAGGCTCAGGCCAGACTTCATTGCTCTCTACAGCTACCTGAAGGGAGGTTCTATCAAGTGGGGTTGGACTCTGTTCCCAGCAACAGAACAAGAGGACACAGCCTCAAGCTGAATGTGTTTGTGATTCTTTGATGCTGTGATTGGGTTGTTTAGCCTGGAAAAGAGGAGACTCAGAGGTGACCTCATTGCTGTCTACAACTACCTGAAAGGGAGGTTGTGGCCAGGTGGGGTTGGACTCTTCTGCCAGGCACCCAGGGACGGAATGAGGGGACACGATCTCAAGCTGTGCCAGGGCAGGTTCAGGCTGGAAGTTAGGAGGAAGTTCTTGGCAGAGAGAGTGATTGGCATTGGAATGAGCTGCCCAGAGGGGTGGTGGAGTTGCCATCCCTGGAGGTGTTCAAGCAAAGCCTGGATGGAGCACTTAGTGCCATGGTCTGGTTGATTGGCTAGGGCTGGGCGCTAGGTTGGGCTGGATGAACTTGGAGGGCTCTTCCAACCTGCTTGATTCTGTGATTCTATGATTCTGTAATTCTATGAATCTATGTTTGAAGAACAGGGACTACAACTCTGAGAAATAGAGAAGGCACTTTGGGCTCAAAAGGTGAATTAAAAGACACACAAAAAAAAAATGTGCAGAGAATTATTTCACCTCAACAGGTCCAGTTTAATCAATTTAATGCCAAGCAATCACAACAGTCTCCCATGGAAACAATGTGACAGAGAGGTCAGGTTCTTCTCTTAAAAAGCATTCCCAGGCCAATCTCATAAGATTAATGAAACTCATGCACTTGAAAACAGCCCTGCTGTGGCTGCCAACAACTCTAACAAAAACTACTTCTAGTTAAGGTGGTGACCATTGTAACAAAATCTGTTTCTAATTAAGATGGTGACCACTGCAAGAGAAGCTGTTTCTGATGAAAGTGTTTACCACTGTGGTTACCAGCAGGAGCAGAGAGGTGATTGTCCCCTTGGACTCTGCTCTGGTGAGGCCACACCTTGAGTGTTGTGTTCACTTTTGGGCACGTCAATACAAGAGAGATGTGGAGGTGCTGGAGCCAGGGCAGAGGAGGGCAAGGAAGCTGGGGAAGGGCTTGGAGAATAAATCTGATGAGGAGAGACTGAGGGAGCTGGGGATGGTTAGCGTGAGGAAGAGGAGGCTGAGAGGAGACCTCATGGCTGTCTGCAGCTACCTGAAAGGAGGTCGTGGAGAGGTTGGTGCTGGTCTCTTCTCACAGTTCATTAGGGATAGATCAAGAGGGAACAGCCTCAAGCTGCCACTGGGTAGATTTAGTCTGGGCATTACGAAGAATATTTTCCTGGCAAGAGTGGTCAGGCATTGGAATGTGCTGCCCAGGGAGGTGGTGGAGTCCCCAGTCCTGGCTGTGTTTCAAGGTGGTTTGTCTGTGGTGCTTGGGGCTGTGGATTAGGGTGCACCTGCTCTGGCAGGGATGTGGATTGGGCTTGGTGACCCTGAGGGGCTTTGCCGACCTGAACCTTTCTGTGTGATTCTGTGTGATGGGTTTGAGAAGCAGTAAAAGGTGAAGATTTCCATCAGGACTCATCATGGCTGATCCAGGCCAGTGGGCCAGGAGCACAGATGTGGGTTAGGATTTCACCAGGGGTGCAGTGCAGATGCAGATTTCCCCCTTTAGTTTCAAGGCAGTGCCAGCTCTAAGCCATGCCAGGTCTGCGTAGTGCTTACCCCACTTTAAAATACAGGAACTGCTTGGAGAAGCTCTTGCTTGGACTAAGATCAGTTCACAGAATGCATCAATAGATAAATGCTTGACTTAGGAGTTGTTGTTGTTGTTGTTCTGTTTAAATCTTGTCACTGAGAGCACTTCTCAGTAACTCATGGTTCAGCTTGGGAAAAAAATAGCCAGATGACTAAAAACCTAAGGACAAAACATCAGGATCACGGTTCACAGGAGCTGCCTCTGCATCTCCCTTTACCTAATTCACCCTTCTGTGACCTTGCCCAACACCAGCATTTCAAAAGGCATTTTGCTATGTTTTTTTGTGTGCACAGTATGAGGCTAAATTAGATTGGGCAAATATTTAATGGGTGCAGCTGCTTGGACTTTGTGTGGAGGCTAAGTACTTCAACTCACATCTGTAATACAGAGGGGAAATGAAGGTGAGAGGTTTAAAGTTAGGTGTGCAGTGGCAATTATGACTTTAAAAGCCTTTCATTTGTGTGCAGCAATGGTACTTTGTAATGGGGTATAAAATGGTGCTGCACATTTGAAGTGATTTGTTTAGGCTATGAAAGGACAGGAGTCTGCTGCTTCCTTCCCCACGTACACTGACCCTGCAGCTTCCGCCAGCCAGGCACAAAGCTGGCAGAACACAAAGGGACAAAATGCCAATTGTGCTGCCTTGGAAAATCTGAGTAAATAATGAGAACTGACTCTGCAACCTTCAGCAAGTTGAGTACAGACATATACAGACAAGGGGGAACCTTAGCACACTCTACAGCTACCTGAAGGGAAGATGTAGTCAGGTGGGGGTCAGGCTCTGCTGCCAGGCAACTTGTGCCAGGATGAGAGGGCATGGCCTGAAGCTGTGGCAGGGGGAGGGTTAGGTTGGATGTTAGGAAGCACTTCCTGTTGGAAAGGGGAATTAGAGACTGGAATGGACTGCCCAGGGAGGTGTTTAAGGCAAGCTTGGCTGTGGCACTTAGTGCCATGGTCTGGTCACTGTGGTGGTGTTAACAGCATCACAGAATCACAGAATGTCAGGGGCTGGAAGGGACCTCCAAGGCTCATCCAGTCCAACTCCTCTGCCAGAGCAGCATCACTTACAGCAGATCACATCCAGGCAGCTCTTGAATAGCTCCAGAGAGGGAGACACCACAATCCCCCTGGCACAGCCTGTGCCAGACTTCTGTTACCGTCACAGGGAAAAAAATCCTCCTCCTGTTTCCATGGAACTTCCTATGCCTCAGCTCTCACCCACTGCCCCTTGTGCTGGCACTGGGCATCACCCAGCAGAGTCTGGCTCCAGCCTCCTGGCACTCACCTTTCCATCTTTATAACCATTGCCGAGGTCCTCTCTCAGGCTCCTCCTCTCCCAGCAGCACAGCCTCAGCTCCCTCAGGCTCTTCTCCTAAGGAAGAGCTTCCACTCCCTTCAGCATCTTTGTGACTCCGCGCTGGACTCTCAGCAGTTATTTCCTAGGCTGGACTTGGTGATCTCAGAGGTCTATTTCAGCCTCAATAATCATGGGATTCTGTGAAACAGAGCTGACTCTGTTTCAGCAGGACAAGATCAAGTCTGTCTTCCTAACACAAGTAAGTGTTCACTTTCTCTACACTGTGCTAGCAACTTCTGATTTGTATCAGAGCTGGTGAGAGGAGAATGGTGTCCCAATGGTCTGAAAGCAGAGCAGTGCTGGG
>WBNM01018824.1:118692-132039 GCA_013399055.1 Ramphastos sulfuratus | reverse complement strand
GGCCTTGCAGAAGTCCAGATAGTGTGCATGNGCCTTGCAGAAGTCCAGATAGTGTGCATGCATAGGTCATCCCTTATCTGCTGACATAGTGACTTTATCAGAGAAAGCCATTAAGTTGGTCAGTCAACATTTGCCCCTAGTAAAGCCATCCTGGGTGTCCCGAATCCCACGCTGGGCTCCAAAAATAAGATGTGATGGTTTGGGAGTTACCCACACACACACACACAATGAAATCACCTGGACTAGACTCAGCCAGCTGGAAGTTAAGGGATGAAGCTATATTTACAGCTTAGCACAATTTACAAGCATATCTATATATACACACAATATACAGTTATATAGTTAAAAGTAATACAGAAACACGAAATTCCCTCCAAAACAATCAGACTATCAGGAGGATCTCAACCCAAGCCTCCCCACCCCTTCCCACCCTTTTTCCCTCCCTTCAGAAATAAGCAGATCAATCCCCGTATATCTCACATGATAAATCTGGAGAGATCTGAGGTGAGATGTCAAAAAGATGACAAGGAGGTTAGAGGAAATAAAGAGTTAGGTCAGATTAGAGTTAAGGCAGGAAACAGCCACAGACTGCTGGAGTGAAAGGAACAGAATAATGACTACTGAGAACTAACTCAGAAGTGTGTGAGCAGTGAGTGCCTTATCTATATTTTGACTAGCTGCGCTTCTCAGCAGAAGAATGAGTGATATAGGTTACTCTTGTTGTTTTTTCTTTCTTCTCACAGCTAAGGATTTAATTTCTCTCAGTAAAATATTCCAATTAGCCTCAAACCAGAACAATTTCCCTGACGAACTCCTTTTATCTCACGTCTTTATCTCAAGCAGGCTGTGTTGAAAACAGCACAGTCTCTACTCTTTCTGAGCAGCACCATAAGACTCTGAGAATGCCCAAAGTTTAATAATAGTCAAACTTTTCATTGCTAAGCTTAAATGTTATGTTAAGATTTCTGTCACATGATTCACTCAGGTACCATTGTCACTTCATTTATTATTCGTTGTAGTTTGTCATGTCCAACAAATGGATCTGCTTTATCTACAGCTCCACATCCTGTAGCTGTTCATTATGAAAAGAAACCAGGGACTCTAACAGCTTGAGACATACTCCTCTTTGGGCTACCATAGCAACGAGTACATGTTTTAAAGTATAGGTCACATGGCTTAGTTTCCTAAGGCTAATTAATTTCACTAATTATGGCCCCGTGCCAACTGCAGAATGTGCTGGTGACCTAGTGAAATTATCTGTGTACAATTCTTTGCCATAGTATGTTGATGCAACCTCATCACGTGAAAATGTCATTATGAGAATTGCAAGCAGTGTGTACAGAAAACAAAACCACCACATTATTACAGACTGGACCGTGGGGCCTTGAAGATGTTTAATGTGTACTTTTAAATCTTCTGTATTGTTTTCTCTGGCACCTGTTGGTATTAAATACGTTATAAAGAGATATAGTTAAGCTGAAAAAAATTCTCATTGAAAAGTAGTTTAATTCACCAGTTTCACTAAAGGATTTATGGAGCCCCTACCACATAAGGCAATACAGATCTATACATTTAATATAGTATTATCTACCAAGTGAGTAAAAACTAGCTATCTTCCACTTGTTCTATTTTTTATATTTTACAAAAATAATAACTGAAAATCAGAAATTATGTCAAATAAAACTGACTGTATTACAAATTAGAAAGCTCTAAGTATCTCTGATTCGCCTCTACAATTGAGTTAATTTTAGCCCTCACCGCATAGGCAGTTTGATCTGTGTTTTAATAGAAAAGCAGGTGTCTACCTAGGCTTTAGGGAACAATTAACAATTCATTTTGTATAAAACCACAGCGTCTCGCTGGCAAAACTAATTGAAGTAAATAAGACATTTTCAATCAGCTAAGAGAAGGCGTTAAAACAGCCTTGCAAAATTGTCATGACAAATTACCAGTCAAAGCACAAAACCTTCTCAGACGGCCTTTACTGTGGTGATTGATGAGAATGAAAAATTAATGATATCTTACTGGCCTGTCAAAAGAAATTGCTTGCTCGACTGAATAGAATTTTGTGAGGCAGCATTAAATTGTTGGAAATTAATAAAATACACAAACGTAGTGGGTTTTTGGTTTGTTCCTTTTTTTTTTTTTAAGCTTACTCATTAATAGCACTTGCTTATTAGTGCTATTTCTCTTACACCATTAAAAAAAGTCACATTCTGCTCTCATCCCCTCAGGATGCAGGCTTTCTTTGTCTATGGATTCAGGGTAATATTGCCAAATCAGTAAAAAGTGATATTGAGGAAACTGTGAAGTTAGAATGGTACTTTAGTTCAGATTCTAAAGAGATATAGTCTCACCTTTCTACACCTGTCCCCATTACTCTGAGAAGGAATCGCCACAAAGATGATTCCAGTATCTGAAGGGTGCCTACAGGAAGGCTGGGGAGGGACTACTTACAAGGTCTTGCAATGACAGGACAAGGGGCAATGGGTTTAAACTGGCAGAGGGAAGATTTAGACTAGATGTTAGGAGGAAGTTCTTTGCAGTGAGGGTGGTGAGGCACTGGAACAGGCTGCCCAGGGAGGTTGTGGCTGCTCCCTCCGTGGAGATGTTCAAGTCCATGTTGGACGAGGCCTTGAGTGACCTGTGCTATTGGGAGGTGTCCCTGCCTATGGCAGGGGGCTGGAACTAGATGATCCGTGAGGTCTCCTTCCAACCTTACCATTCTATGATTCTAAGACTTTGTCAGAGGTAAGACAAGGTAGAAGAGCTATGGATGGGTAAGATACAGATCCAGAACAGCCAGAGGAGAGATTTCATTAAATATTTCACTTGTATCTCAAATCAGAGTGATTTTTGTACCACTTTTATTTCTACTTGCCATAATGTGCAAGTAGTCATTATATATCTTATCCCTTTGCCATTTCCTCCTATGACAAAAAAGAGGCTTTTAATTCTGAAGTTCTATGTGAAACAGCACGAGAAAGATATAGAGAAAAAAACCAAGAATGTTCAACAAATGAGAATGTCAAGATATTGTCTATAAAAAGGTTTTAATATTTTAATTTCATTTTCTAAAGTCAATTCAGTAATGAAGTGTGTTTTTTTGTGTAAGAAGCCATACAACTCCTGTAGTATAATATTGGTGTTAAAATATTGTTTAGGAATATTTGTTCAAGGAACAGCGCATTCTCCCTTTTTTGATTTCCTGTGATGCATATTTGTACCTGTTAAAAATATTCCTTTTTACTGTGAGTGAGATATGATTTAGGCTGAGATATGTTTAACAACTGTATATTGTGACTTGTCAACATGATTATATATCTCCCAGTTTATAGAAAAAGGACAGTGAGTTTATTGAAGCAAATAGCCTAGAGAGGCCAGTAGACTGAAATGCTTCCTAACTGCAACAACCCTTGTCAAAAGAAGGGCAATTAGGAAGGCTGTGATTAAGAAAAGGCTCCAATTTCTTTCTGAAAGGTCAGATGCTGTTCAGACTGCAGCTAATGGTATTAATTTTACTGCATCTTGTAAAGAATAGTTGTTGTAGGTTTCAAAGAGCTAAAAAAGGGAAAAAAAAAAAAGAAAGAAAGGAAAAGAAGGGCAGGGGATTTTCATTAATAGAATGAAAAAGGAATGTAATCTTAAAATTTTTTCCTCTCAGGAAAATAGACTTCATAACAAAAGCAAAAAGACCCTAAGGAGATAATGAGTTCTCTGTGTTTAATACTTCTATAAAGTATATTGTGAAATCAGTGTCATGTTGCAAGTAAGCCTGTGTATCTCTGAACATGAAAGATTCTGAAAATGAGCAGCAGTTTAAAACAATGACCCAAAGAACACAGAGTGAAAATATGGTTAAGTAGAAAAATGAAAATACTGTGGGATTGTTTCCTTTGCTGCAGATAACTTTTTCTGCAGAGAAGTGACAGCATGTAACACCAGAGCTGATTTTAAGTGTATTTTTTTTTCCTCAAAGGAGAGGTGTGTTTTACTTTTTCATCAGAACTGAGGGATACTTACATTAACAGCAGATCATTATATTTCAGAATTCACTATCCGCAGAAACAAAGGTTACTGAGCAGCTAATTTACTACATTTACAGTGCTGACTGTTAGGAATGGTTAAGTCAAATAAATCAAGGATACTGATTGTCCTCTTGCAGTTTAATAATTATTGGATATTTGGGACGTAGATGCAGTTCATACAGTAGTATATACAGTGTAGTCAAAAATCTTACAGAAGGACATGAAAAATTNTTAGCCTTAAACCAGCACATAATTGTCACAGTTTTTTATCTTCATGCATATCACCAGATATTCCTGCTGGTGAGTGTTTACCATGATAATTGCAAGACATAAATGTTACAACCATCCAAAAAGCTGGAATTTTAAGACCCAATGTCTAATTGGAGGCAAGCTTTGATAGATGTTGTTCCTCAGAGGTCAGTTTAACATCTTTGTCAACAGCATGGACAGTGGGATTGAATGTACTCTCAGCAAATTTGCTGAAACACCAATCTGTATGATGCAGTTGGCATATGGGAGGGAAAGGATACCATCCAGAGGCAACTTGACAGGCTTGAGAGTTGGGCCAATGCTGACCTTGTGAATTTCAGCAATTCCAAGTTCAAGGTCATGGACAGCCTAACAACAACTTGGTAGTACTCCTGAATGGTTTGCCTCTTCTGTCAAAGAACACAAACTCTCCTTTCTTCCCTGAGTTGCAACCAAATCTCTCTATTCAGATAGGCAGGACTTCTTCCTCACCAACTCATCTTTTGACACATGAAGAAAGAATGTTCCTTCAAGACTTTCTTCTTGAAAATCTCCAACCACCCTGAACTCTTTGACCCTCCAGCCTGTCTCCCAAAGAACTCTGTTGACCAGTGTCTTAAATAGGACAGAATCTGCCCTCCTGAAACCCAAGTTCTGCTGATCTTTCCCTTTACGTTTGCAGTAACTGAGAACTCTATCCATGGTTATTAAACCATCAATAATCTTTGCATCTTCACTGTTGTATAGGTCTTCATTCCCTACCTCCACAGAAGTGTCAGACTGAAAGAACTCACTAGCACATTGTCCTTCAAATACTGCTGTTTCCCCCAGCCTTATTCCTAGGAAGCCCAGTTTCATGCCCTTCCCCCATCAAATCTAGTCTAAAGCTCTTTCAGTGAACCCTACTAACCCATGTGCTAGGATTCTTTTCCCTCTTTGTGACAAGTGTATCCTATCTTTTGCCAGCAGGACTCATACCCTGTAAAACAACTCGTGACTGAATAACGCAAAATCCTGCTGGTGACATTAGGCTCAGAGCCAAGCCTCGGTCTGTTGGCTCCTCCTTTTTATTACCTCATCAACCTCCCAAGTGGAGGAATAGAGGAGAACACAACTTGCACTCCCAATCCCTTGATCAGTCGTCCCAAGGCCCTAAAGTGTCTCTTCGCTGCTGTTGTTGCTGCTTCATCACTTCTACCTATAAGATCAGTAGTGGATAGTAGTCTGAGGGCCGTAACAGCAAAGGAAGCTTTCTCCTCAGATCATTAACCTTTGCCCCAGGATGGCAGCAGACTTCTCTAAGAAATTAATATTAAGCCTTCTGACCCCCTCAGAGGTGAGTCACCTATGACAATGAGACATCTTTTACTCTTTACTGAAGAAGCTTTGATGTGGGGTGTAGACTGACTAAATTTTGGCAGCAACTCCAAGCTGGCTGAACCATATCCTTAGCACCATTCACTTCCAGTTGCAGAGCATGGTACACGTTTTGCAAGGGTACATGGGAAGGTTGGTGGTTACTGACGGGGGCATGCCTACAGTGCCTGTTGCATTAGGCAGCAAGCATTGATGAGTTGCATTCCTCAGGGGTCAGTTTAACATCTTTGTTGGCAGCATGGGCAGTGAGATTGAATGCATTCTCAGCAAATTTGCCTAAAACGCCACTGCTACAATTGCCTGCTACCCTCCAAGTCAACACATGACAGGGAGTTCTCCATATCATCAGCTCCATCTGCCTATTTGGTTTGTTTCAAGAAGGGCAGAGTGTGACTCCAAAAGGCTGCCTCTCTATCATACATTTCCTGATGGTTCTTAACCTGCTTAACTGTTCTTAGACCTCCGTTGCTAAAGGGAGTTGCTCCTTTACCTGAGCACATCTCCCACATGTGTGCTGACTGCTGCCATCTGATGTTGTCATCAAAATGGGGCACACAGAATCTTAGAATCATTCAAGTTGGAAAAGACCCCTGGGATCATCAAGTCTAATCAGTCACCCTACTCTACAAAGTTCACCCCTAAACCATATCCCGAAGCACCGCATCTAAACAACCTTTAAATGCATCCAGACTCATCCACCTCCCTGGGCAGCCTATTCCAAGTTCTGACCACTCTCTGTGAAAACATTTTTCCTAATGTGCAGTCTCAACCTTAGAGACCATTTCTCTTTGTTCTATCACTAATTACTCATGAGAAGAGACCAGCACCAACCTCTCCACAATGTCCTTTCAGGGAGCTGTAGACAGTGATGAGGTATTCCCTTGGCCTCCTCTTCTTCAAACTACACAGCCTCAACTCCTTCAGTCACTCTTCATAAGATTTATTTTCCAGGCCTTCCACCAGCTTTGTTGCCCTCCTCTACACTTGCTCCAGCACCGCCACATCTCTCTTGTATTGCAGTGCCCAAACCTGGACACAATACTCTAGGTGTGGCCTCACCAGTGCCAAGTACAGGGGGACCATCACCTCCCTACTCCTGCTGGACACTATTTCTAACCCAAGCCAGCTGGCTCCTATTGAGCTGCTTGTTGATTAGAACTCTCAGGTCCTTTCTGCCAGACATCTTTCCAGTCACGCATCTCCAGGCCTGTAGCATTGCATGGGATTGTTGTGGCCCAATGGTGTTCCCTAAATCTCCTTGGGTTATTTTGATTGTGTACCTGCAGACAGACACTTTTTATTGAAGCAAGGACTGACTCCACCTTTTTATATATAAACAGAAAGGAAGACTTTGGCTTCCTTAGAGCTCAACAGCCTGCTTCTGTTGTTACTCATTGTGAAACAGCATTAGTCTTCTTGAAATAATGCAGTTAATTAGAAAATAACAAATATACTAAAAGAACTATAATGTACATTATAATTTTAGTGGGGAAATTTGCTTATTATATCATGCTTTGTCTGAGTTCAGTGTTTTGCTCAAAATGAGGCAATAACTCCTAGGTAAAGATGACTCCAACAAAAACACAAATTAATAACATATGCTGCTTCCATTTCAATAAATTTCTCTCATTGGCTAGATGATGAGCATATTTCAGCTTGTTCACAGGCCTTGCAGTAAGAGATCTGTGTTGTTTGTATCATCTGCTCTAATAAACAGGAGTTGGAAGAGGTCATGTGCACATTCACTTCCTTGCTGTCTTCTGGAATTATGAAATAAAGGTAGCAAGACCTTAGGAAAGACCTTTCTATAAGAGCGAATTGTTGCTTGAAAGCTCTTTAGGACAAAAGGATTCATTTTCCACACCTTGCAACTTCTGTTCACGGATGCCTGAAAACATTTACATTTCTCATGCTCTAAAATGCATTGCTAGATAGTGTGCTATATACAGTTCAGATTACTGCACTTATCTTAATACTTCATTTCATTAAGAAAATGATTCGGAAGATAATGAGTGAAATTGTCAAGTGTCATATGTAGGCTAATGCTTGTATGTCTCCAAACTAATACAAGGACTGTCTTTTACTATTTGTTAAGCAGTTTGCACAATAGGCTCCAGATCCAGTCAAGACCATACTAAGAAGATCTCTTACAGCACTTGTGCATTTTGCTTTCTATCCTCACACATTCTTTTTTCTGATGTCCAAGCAAGTTTCCAGTCCTGGAATAAATACTGTAATTGGTATTAGTGCTTGGTTGTATCAAGGAGTGGTGTAGAGGACTGTGGACTGTGTCTGATTACAACCACTTTGTAAGACCAAATCGCTTCTTAGAGCAGTGATATTAGTCTAATCTTTAAGAACATAGGAGCTGAACTGTTTCCTTTTTGATATTTATATGTATAAATGAAGTTGAAGTTAGCTATGTCTCTAGCTTCTCCTCCATTGGTTTTCCAAGTCACAGCACACACCTTACTACTTTTCAGAGTCACAAGGCTAGTATGTAAGTAGAGCAACGACAGCAGCAGAGCAACAATATAAAGATGTGTGACTATTNCTCTGACGGCTACCAACAGCAACCCCCCACGAGCCTTGGGTACTGTCAGATAACACCTTTTGTGAGTAAATACCAAAAGCCTCTTGTAATTATTAATTACCTTCTGCCATAAGCAGAAAGTTGTTCCTTGCGTCCATCTAGTGAGCAAGCGGTGTACTGGCCGCAAGCGGTATACTGACTGCAAAGCCTTCTCTGCCAGTTTGAATCAAGTTCAGTTAATGTATATATTTAATGGTTATTTCTAGATCCTATTATAACCTGTATATAGTTTCCATAATGTTGCAAAGAGCCTGTTATTATTATTAAATGGTGATCGGGGTGATGCGAGTTCTGAATATTTAATATTAATAAACTATATATTAATATTTTAAGAATATCATCTCATAGTAATTAATTACCCCTTCCATAAAATACTTTTAAAATGAGGAGAAAGTTAACAATAGAACAACTATGATTCTATTGCAGCTAGACATGACTATATTCTTTGCCCTTTTTTACATCTGTCATCCATCATCATCAAGAGGAACTATTTAGATATATAAAGGGTCAGATTTTAGGATTTTTATTCATGCTATTGACCACCAATTCACTGATTCACCAATGTACGTCTCTGTAGTGAATGAGCAAGAGACTGGGTTATAAACTCAGCAAAATATTACAAGGAATATCTGAAAGTGCTGTCTTCTGTCTTTTTAAAACTTGTGATCTAGAAAAGACCTAAAATAATGCACACATACACACATACACACTCCCAAACCTTTACTTTGACCCAACAAAGCATCTCCAAGAGCATGCAACAGATTCCAGTAATAGTTAGTGAGTGAAAACAGTGAAAAATTTCTTAAGCCTACTCTTGCAAAAGCATGCACTCATGAATCTAAGAGTGAATTGATCTACTGCATAGATATACACAGAGTCTTTATCTTGGGCTACCCACATAAAATATGTGAATTCATTAGAATTAAATTAGTAGTTGGCTTAAGCATCACCCCAGCATTTTCTCTTGGTGAATTTGGAAGGAGCTTGTCTTATAAATCTTATCAAAACTGAAACAAATGCAATCTTTTATATAAAACAACTTTATTGTGCATCACTAGTAGTTCCATTTGCAATTAATATTTCTTACTGTGCAAATGTTTTCAGAGTCTTCTGCATTAACAATAAAGTCCACCACTAAACCATATTCCTAAATGCCACATCTACAAGTCTTTTAAATAGGAATGGTGACTCAAGCACTTCCCTGAGAAGCCTGCCCTAATGATTAACAACCTTTTCAGTGAAGAAAGTGTTCCTAATATCCAATTTAAACCTCCCCTGGTACAACTTAAAGCCATTTCTTCATGTTCTCTTGCTTGTTACTTGATAGAAGAGACTGATACTAATCTTCCTACAATCTCCTTTCAGGTGGTTGAAGAGAGTGATAAGATCTTCCCTCAGCCTCTTTATTAAAGCTCATACATCTGGCTTTGGCCCATTGACCCAGCCTGTCCAGATCCATTTGTACAACCATTCTACTTCTCAAGCAGATCAGAAAACAGAAGGAAAAAAAACCAAAAAACCAAAACAACCTCATTCTCCTTACCTCATAATTTATATCTTAATCAGTGAGACACTGAAGTAATTAGAACCATACTATGAAAGAGGAATTGGAATGCAAGATCAGTATTGAGCTCATCCAGTGGGCCACTAAGTGAAATCTTAGATTCATATATGGGTGCATGCACCTTGCAGTGTGTAGTTCAAATCTTCTGGGTTGGAACAGATCTATTATATTGCCTGTTGTGCATATATGACCAGAACCTATGCAGGAAATCCAACATGCTCTGAATATGCATGTCTTTTGGCTATTGGACTGGAAGTTTACTGACTAGTCTTGAGGTCTGTGGTAGTGGGTTGGACTTGATGATCTTTGAGGTCTCTTCCAACCTTGCTATACTGTGATACTGTGATAGATAGAGGTAAGCAAGAACAGAAGCTTACTTTTGTTGCCCTCTTCCCTCAGTCTGCATATCTAGAGCAGACAGAAGAAGAAAGTATTTTCCATATTTTAAGCAGAAATCTACAAGTAATTATTTTTTAATCAATTTATAAAATATATTATGCACACATTAATCCATTCTATCTTTATATATTTCTTTATTTTATTCATTTCCCTCCCACACCTCCTCAGTAACTTTTCCTTCTTCAATAATTTATATTTATAAATGGCAAGGCTTTTATCTCTCCGCGTGCTGGACTTCTAATGAAAATATCAAGTGTTTTAAAACATAGTCTGGAGCACTGTGTACACAAAACACATTCGTGGAGAGGTTTATGGGTGAGCTTGCTGTTTGAGGCAATACTGGGGCAATTCAGACACTGAGGGGTCTCCTTCTGTCCACGTTAAGCAAGTCAAGATTGCTTAAGCAAGAAAAAGAATAATAATTAGCAGACACTAATCATTCCTCTCTCAAAATATTACTTTTTTAAGCACGAAGACAAAATTCTGGATGAGTCTGATAAGTACTCATCAGTACTTTTTTTTTTGGCTTCTGTAAGATTTTGATAAAGGGAAGCAATACCCAATCTGAATGGAACAACTTTCCCTTTTCTTAGAGATTCAGATTTGTCCTTCTATACTTCCATACACTGTTATCTGTCTTTTCAAAATTTGCTATTCCAGCAGTTTAGGAGAATTTCTCATAGATGATCACCTGCCAGAGAATCTCCACAGTGAACAGTTTTATATCAATCATTTATATGTGTAATGACAAATGTCATAAAAATGTGTTGAGCCTTTTTGGTTGGTTGGTTGTTTTTCTTTTGTTTGGGTGGGGTTTTTTCTGTTGTTTGTTTGGGGTTTTGCTTGCTTGTTTGTTTGGGTGGGGTTTTTTTGCATGGAAGAGAAATGAGATTTGGAACCTGAGGGAAGGATCTTTTACTGTAAGATATGAACCATGGGACTGTGAGAAGCATGCACAGACTACACAGTCATGGGTATGATGTAAAGGCAGGTACTGGATGCTTTTCATTCATCCTCCTCATTTCCTCTAGTTTTCCTAAGAAATAAACTTTAAAAAATATAGATTAGGGAGGAGCTCCAGAATCTTCTATCATATATCAGGATTTGGGTGATGTAAAGATACATTGAAGGAGAGTTCAAGTTGTATATTGTTGTTGTATACTGTTTAGTTGTATTAAAATATGATATTTAAAAAACAGAGTAAACCTTCCTTAGACCAATTTAGGGGTTTATGCCTTCTTCAAATCCCTAGATGGATTCATGATAACCAAGGCATTCATTTTATCAATATGACAAGTAAAAATAATAATCCAAACTTATTTTTTAAATTCTTCAAAAGTATGATTTTCATTTTATTTAGCTACAACATGCAACATAAATAAGTTTGCCATTATTTAAATGAGAAAACTAGATAATTTGCTTGTGGAATACAGTTCATGAATAATACATCATCCTGAACTCATTCCAATAAGTATTTATCTCCCACAATAAAAATCTATGTCTATTTATATTCCACATACTTTTATTTTTTATGTTGATTTTCATATTTAATATCACTCATCATCTGAGAAAAAGCAGAATGCTTCACTGAAGAGTTCTCCTTCTTCAAGATCTTTAATAGAGTTTAGTTCCCACATAAACAAATATGTAAAGCATTTTGGCTGACAATAATAAACAAATCTTTACAGTATCAATTTACCATCACTGCTTGATTTCATTTGGAATTTTTTTTTTTTCTGTTTTGTTTAAACAGAGACAAGCTGTCTGCTTTGGGAATGTCTTTATTGACCCTAAACACTTACAATATCCACAAACATCTATTTCTAGTATACCAGAATCTTCACCATGCTTCACCAATATATGTCAATCACAAGGCCAGCAGGTATAAGATCCTGTCACAAAAATTTGGTGTTATTTACTAAAACATGAATTTTGAATTTGTTACCTTTATTTCTATAAACATGTGTTTAAAGAAAACTAAAATGCACAATCCAAATTTAAAAAAATAAATATAATTTTATTATCCAGATATAGATTACAAATATTAGGTAGATCACTTAGAGCTATGCAACAGTATCTGTTTCAAGAGTACAGTTCAGAATAAAAATTGCTGTGATGAAAATTACTTATCAGTGAATCACAGAATACATCTGGTTGGAAAAGATCTCAAAGATCATCCAGTCCAGCCCTTGACCCAGCACTGAAGGGTTAACAATAAACCATGTCCCTAAGTGCCAGGTCCACACTCCATTTGAACACCCCTAGGAACAACAACTCCACCACTGCCCTGGGCAGACCATTCTGATGTTCAATAATCCTTTTAGTGAAGAAATAGTTTCTAACATCCAACTTAAATCTCCCCTAGTCCAGCTTGTAATCATTTCTTGTGGTCCTGTCACTAGTCATCAAGAAAAGGCTGGCTCCCTTGTCTCTCCAACCTTCCTTCAGGTAGTTGTAGAGAGCAATGAGGTCTTCACTCAGCCTCCTCTTCTCAGATTGAACAACCCCAGCTCCATCAGATGCACTATGTAGGCCACATGCTCCAGGCTCTTAATGAGCCTCACTGCCCTTCTCTGGACACACTCCAGCACCTTAATGTCCTTCCTATAGTGAGGGGCCCAGAACTGAACACAATACTCAAGATATGGCTTCAACAATCCTGAGTACAGAGGGATGATCACTTTCCTGTTCCTGCTGTCCGCAGTATTTCTAATACAAGCCAGGTCTAATACAAGTCACTGTTTTTTTGGCCACTTGGGCATACTGCTGACTCATATTTAGTCAACTACCAACCCAGGATCCTCTCAAAGTTGCAGTTTTCCAACACACATCCACAGGTCTATAGCTTACTGTGATGGTTTGGGAGTCACCCGCACTCCCACTCAAACTAGACTCAACTGGCTGGAAGTTAAGGACTGAAGCTCTATTTACAGCTTAGCACAATTTACAAGCAGATCTATACACAATATACAGGAATATTTACAGAAATATACAAGTTAAAGGTAAAGTAGGAACACAATACTGCTCCCAGAAATCAGAGTCCCCAGGAGGGGCTCCCAACCACCCTTCCACCTTCTTTCCACCCCTCTACATAACCCCAGGGTCTGCCTTATGTGGAAGGTGAGTTTGGAGGGGGG
>WBNM01018824.1:41804-113614 GCA_013399055.1 Ramphastos sulfuratus | reverse complement strand
AATTTCATGAGGTTGGCCTGAGCCCACCTCTCCAACCTGGATCTCAATGACCTCTATAATGGTCTTCAAATAAATGGTCTACATTTCAGGGGCTTGGTTGAAATTTCTCAAGGTAATCCTTACCTGAAAATCTGGTATGAATGACATTATCAAATGAGTATTAATTATTTGCATCAGGAAAACCACTTGAATCCTTGGAAACTGGGAACGGGTTTTTGTTTTCTGCTCCAGCTCTTCCAGTTTCACTTAATAGGAACAGAACAAAAACATTATCTTCAAAAATGTGACAGCACACACCTTAAATCTCCACAAATCTGTCACAAAAAAGGAAGAGAAATGACAGGCAGAATACAGAGTTTCTTGAGAAGGTTCATTTTTTTAAGAGAAAAAATTTCATGACCTTTCCTTTGATTAAATACCTTCATCACAGTTTGACTATTAAGTTTTAGAGGAACTACTGATTGAGAAAAAAAAATTAGGCTAATATTTTTACTGTGAATTGCATTTAAAATTGTGGCTTGATCTTGACATTTAGTAACAGATAAAAATATGTAATTTGCTGAAGGAATTCAATCACTAGAAATTATGTATGAATCTTTAGAAAAATTATGACATGCCAGCAACTTCCCCTGGACAAAGCTTGCAAATTAATGTCTAGACAGATTAATGAATTGAGAATTGTGAATGTTTTTTACTCAAGCAGAATAAAAAATGTGTATTCTGTATAATCCATCATTCAGTTCATATCTTCAGCAACAGGAAGGAAAATGACAGCATAAGGTCACCAATAAACACATTTTAGGAATCATGTACAGAATTAAGCCCCTCCTCAGTGCACTACTTCCTTACTTGACAGTTTTATATATTCTTTTTTGGGACTGTGGATCATGTTGCCAGCATTCTCTGGAATGATGCCTGTTAAATCTTCTTTCTGATTTCCTTTGAGCTCTACTTGACGAAAATGTTCATTATTATGGAAATTATCAAAATTTCTATTAATTCAACACCTAAGATCACACTGGTCTTTGTATTTAATCAGATAATTCACAGCAGTGAAGTGGATTTATTATTCTACATTAGACAAATACAGTATTGTTTAAAGCAAGTTTTGTTCTGTTTTTGTTAAGTCAGCTTGTACATGACAAAATACTTGAAAGATTTCATGGTTGGTAGAAAATTGCTCCTACAGTGTACTTTAAATCATAGAATCATAAAATGCACTGGGTTGGAAGGGACCTCTAGAGGTCATCCAGCCCAACCCCACTGCAGTAAGCACAGACATCCCTAAGTAGATCAGGTTGCTCTGAGCCCCATCAAGCCTTAGGGATCTCTCTAGGGATTGGACCTCCACCACTTCCATGGGCAGTCTGTTCCAGTATTTCACTATAGTAAAGATTTCTTCCTAATTTCCAATCTAGATTTACCCTTCTCTAGTTTAAAACCATTTTTACCTGTGCTAGTTCTACATGCTTTTGCAAATAGTCCCTCCTCAGTTTTCTTGTAGGCTTACTTCAGCTACTGGAAGGCCACCATAAGGTCTCCCCAGAGCCTTCTCTTTTCCAGTCTGAACAACCCCAATTCTAAACAGCCTGTCTTCACGGGAGAGGTGTTCTGACCCTCTGATCACCTTGTTGCTCTCCTCTGGACCTTCTCCATCACGGCCATGTCTTTCTTGTGTTGAGGAACCCAGAGTTCCATGTGAGGTCTCACCAGAGCAGAGTGGCAGAATCACCTCTCTTGCTCTGCCAGCCACACTTCTTTTGATGCAACCCAGGGTGTGATTTGCCTTCTGGGCTGCAAGTGCACATTGCTGACTCATGTCCAGTTTTTCATCCACAAGTACTCTCAAGTCTTTTTCTGCAGGGCTGCTTTTCATCTCATTGTCTCCTAGCCTGTATTGATCATGGGGATCGTTCCAGATCCAGGTTCAGGATGTTCCATTTGCCTTGCTGAACTTCATGAGTTTCACCGAGACCCACTACTTCAGCTTGCCCAGGTCCCCCTGGATGACATCCTCTCCCTCTGGCATGTTGACCACACCTCTCGGCTTGGTGTCATCTGCAAACTTGCTGAGGGTGCACACGATCTCGCTGTCTGTATCATTGATGAACATAATAATAGCACTGCTTCCCAGTACAGACCCCTGAGGGGCACCACTTATCACCGATTGTCGTGGTAGGCCTAAACAGGCCTCTTGGGCTTGTACATGTCCTGGCTTGTGCAGACATGTTTTTCTGCTGTTTTGGGGAGAGAGCAACCGCGGGAAAAGGGACAAAGGACCTGGCGNGATTATTTAATATTAATAAATTATATATTAATATTTTTATAATATCGTCTCGCAGTACCTAATTACCCCTTCCCCGACACCCATCTCCAACGGGACGTCAAATCATTGACCACTATCCTCTGGATGCAACCATCCAGACAATTCCTTATCATTCAAACTTTGCACCCATCAAATCTATATTTCTCCAACTTAGAGAGAAGGATGTTTGGGGGGACTGTATCAAAGGCTATGCAGAAGTGCAGATAGATGACATCCATTACCCTTACTTTGTCCATTATAAACAGCTGCATTCACTTCTTGCAATGAAGATTTGGAATCAAAAACACCACTGCATAAATTAAATACTATTTAGTGCCTTCAAAATAATACTCTCAGTGAACATTTACTTTCTGAATGCTGCAATGGAAACTGTAATCCTTTATTCAGCCAAATAGCAGAGGCCAAGTCTGGTACAAACAGCTGCAAGCAAGTCTTCCTCAAATTGCTCTGCCAACATCTTGAAATCTGATTTGGAACACCTAACCTCTGCATGAGCATTTTAGGCACCACATTATCAAAACTGGGCCCTGTGCTAAGAACAATATGACATTTGTACAGATTTGCATGACCTATCTAAAGCTTTCAGATTTCCTAATACTGCTACTCCCCAAACTCTTTTTATTTTGGCCATCTGCTCTCATTCAGGACCATAAGGAGGTAGGTGCACGACATCAAACACAGTTATAAAATATGCATGTATCATTAATATTATTGAAGTCATGCTTTACCTTGCAAAACATTTACGTTATGATTTCAAATTAGCCATTGCAAGTTTTATAGTTTTGGGGTTTTTTTTTAGTTATCAACACCTGAAAATCTATACACATTTATAAATATATATATATATATATATATATATACACACACACACACATATTTTACATACAGAAGAGCCTTTGTTTTTCAGGTTGCTGAGGACTAGACAACAGATTCTCTGACTTAATTTTTCACTTTTTTCTGTCCTTTAAGTCACACCATGTAAGAAATTGCTACTACCTGTAAGTATATGACATCTCATCAGTAAGGAATGTAATGGTGTCTTTGGTGCAGGAAGTTAAATTATTTCAAGTTTCAAAGGACCTCCAGGAAAGGGTCAGAAGGTGAGATTCCAAGAAATAAATCATAGGTGTCTATAGGGAATTTCTTTTCTATTAAAGGAAAGATTAATTACAGACACAGGATTTGATAGAAAATTGAACTACATGAGGGCTTGTGTCTAGTGGTTCAAGCAGGGGCCTGAGAGTTGAGACTTCTGACTACTGAATATGCATCTGAGCAATTTAGTCCTCCACTTTTTGCTTACCTTTCAGTAGAACAGATGCCCTCTGTATCTGAAAGTACCACAGTTTAGTTATGGTTTAAGTAAGTCAATAAGGAAGAGATTTAACTGCATTCCTGAGAAGAAAGTGTTTTTATACAAGGATTTTTTATATTGTATTTTACGGCATAATAGTCTCCTAAAAATATTGAGAAATAAATTACTAATACAAAGTTAGATTAATCATACAAAACCAACCACCCCAAAACAAAACAAACAAAACTCCAAAACCAAAACCTCAAAACAACCAAAAACCAAGCACTGTACAGGTTTAGTGAAACTCTAATAAAATGAAGATTGGGGTCAATTCTCATTGACCCCAAACAGTAAATTATGAAACTCTAAGTCAGCACACAAGTATATCAGACATATAAAACATAAGGAATAATACTTATATTTTGCATAATAAAGGTATCATCTACTAATGTGAGATAACCAGTGATTTTCGTGTGACCTCTTGTCTTGCTTTTAGCTGGCTGGTCTCGCCATGAGGGACAGGGAGGACTTTCTTCCCAGCATTAGTATAACAGAAGCCAGGACTGGTGCTGCCAAGTTAGTTGAGGGCAGAGCCATGCTGCAGTGTTAACAAGTCATTCAATATCATGCTGTCTTCATGGTCCAACCTCCCTGTCACAGCAGGATCACCTAGAGTAGGTCACAGAGGAATACATTCAACAGGTTTTGAATATCTCCAGAGGAAGGGGCTGGCTGGGGCAAAAGGGATTTATGGAACTTGGTGTTCATCTTGTGACTCGTTCTGGGCTTTTCCTGGTTTCCCCTCACTTTCAGACTGCAGTGCTTCCCCTTTTCCTTTGTTCACTGAGCGTGAGGTTCACATTGTGTCTGTTCTCCTGCCTGCTTCATAAAACTAGTATTATTCTTTGTATTGTTTTGTATAGTATCATTAAATGATTCTTATCTCAATCTAGAGGGGTTTCTGTTATCATTCTGCCTCCCAAATCCTTCTCCTCCTTGTCCCAGTCACAAGGGGAGCAGGGGTTGTAGTAGTGCTGTGCACAGCTAGGTGCTAATGATTCAGTTGTTTGATCAAACCATCACAGTCTCCTTCATTTGCACAGCTGATCAGTGTGAGAAGTTTGCTTTTAAGCAGATTGCCTTAAACAAGGACACTTCTGTATTTGCACTTAAAATTTGTAGAATTGGAAGGAATTTAAATAAATCTAAACTCAAAAGAACATTAAATGGCTGAAGGGATGATATAGATTTGGTTTATAGGCATGTAAAGAAATCAGAGTGAATAGATTCTCATGAACATTTGCATGTGACTAGTTGAAAGAATAAACTTTCAGGTTAAGATGTTAAGTGCATTGACAACAAGGTTTAAATCCATAGCTGGAGATACAAACTCAGGATTAGGAATTAATGAAACAGAGTTTGATATTCTAGTCCTGAAAGTTATTTGACCTTAATGAACTGTAAGAAACTCTTTTGCACAACTCAGTTGCACTTACTAACTGTGTTGAAGAAGCTTATTTTGGTTTCAATAAATCACTATTATAACTGAAAAGGAGTTTAATATGTTATAAATTGCTTTATGGCAAGCACTAAATTCATATATTCAAAATGCTCTTTTTGCTATGTTTCATTTATTAAGCATCTGCTCTCGGGTACTTTAAAATGCATTACATAATAAATAACAATTTATACATAACTATGTGACAAAACAATGTAATGTTGGATCAAGAACTAGCTGAATGACAGAGTACAGAGAGTTATGATCAATGGTTCCCTTCCTCCTTTGCTCTAGTGAGGCCATACCTGGAGTATTGTGTTCAATTCTGGTTCCCCAGCTCAAGAAAGATGGAACTATTGGAGAGAGTCCAATAGAGGGCCATGGGGGTGATTGGGAGATTGGAGCATCTCTCTCTTACAAAGACAGGCTGAGAGACCTGGGGCTCTTTAGCCTGGAAGAGACTGAGAGAGGTTCTTATCAATGCGTATAGATATAGAGAGGATGAGGGTCACAAGGATAGGGATGGCCTCAGGCAAACTAGAACACACGAGGTTTCACTTGAACTTTAGGAGAAATTACTTTGTGTTGAGGGTGATGGAACACTGAAACAGGCTGCCCAGATAGATTATGGCATCTCCTTCTCTGGAGATTTTCAAAACCTGCCTGGACACATTCCTGTGCAACCTGATTGAGTCCAGCCCAATCACTTTCAAGCACTTAGATATTTTTTTTCCCACAGCCTTAATTCCAGTGATGTAGAATAGAAGAATGAAGAATGAAGAACATGCCTTGCCATTAAGTCTGAGATGCCAGAAAACAGATTAGATGTTTCCTGTCTGCCTTCTAAGTTGGCCAGATGCTCATATTTGCATGTGTGGCACCAAGTCCAAGCTAATAAACACCACTCAGCACAGCTTAGATTTTGAACACTTTGGAATGGCAATCACCAAAATGTGGCCTCCAGATTAGATCTAGCTCACAGATTAATAAAAACAGGACACAGAAGGCATATTCACTTCAATCAGTTTTTGTCATGCAAAATGTATGTATTGCAAGCTATTTAGCTAGGATGTCTAAAGGTAAAAGAGAAAAAAGAGGAAATACCAGAATGCCTCTGATCTCAACCTGTAACAGATGTATGTCTGAACTGTTGACAGATAGCCCTGTAAGGTGTTTTTATCTTCCACTGACAACAGAAGTCCAAACCACAGGCATAAAGTAGACATTTAACTTTTTGAATTCTAATGTTGTTTTGCTAGATGTCAGCCACACACTCTAGTTATCAATCTGATAGCCTTCCAAAATTTGCTAGGGTTTAGGTCACATCCATCTTCCTAAGTAAAAGATTAGCATTCCACAAAACCTTTGCTTAGCCTCTAAAGAAAGTAAGATTTCACCAACTCAATTCCTTAAATGTGCATGACAGGTTTCAAGATTAGATGACTTGCTCTGTGTTCACCACTGAACATAGTGGCTTAATCTTTATCAATTCTAGGCAGCTAGCTTTATAAAGAGCAGAAACTCATGACTCATAAAATGAGTCATTGATCAATTTACCCAAGAAGTTAGAAGTTAAATGTAATCCAAGCCCTCAATCTGATCTGTCCTGACTATTGTCATCCCTTCCATTATACTAAAGATTAGGATTGAAGTGACCTATTCAACATTATTGTAATCTCTTTAGCTGATACTGTTACTCTGAAGAAATAAAATTAAACTGAGTGGTATCTACAGAAAAAAAAGAATATCCATGAGACAGAGAGTCAGCCTTTGAGGTCAGTGACTCTAGCATTCATCTAGCAAGGGGAAATAATTTTCCCTTTTGAACACTGTCTGTGCATTTTGCCATAAAGACTATGTAACTGTGCTCAGGCAGAGAAGGAAACAATTTCCTGATCAAGTCCTTCAGCTGTCAAAGTGATACTCAAGTTTTCTAGAGGACATGATGGGTGAGCGAAATCTTTAAGTGAGCTGCTCATCTACATTTAAACACATAACATGAATGTTTGAGAGGATTAAAACTGGAACTCAGTGTTATAGTTATCTTGCTGAATACTACAGACATGTTCCACCATAGATGTGAGATACAGTTTAGTATATTGATATACAGTTGAGTATATCGAACTCAGCATATGCCCCTCAACTTGAGTCTTTGCATGTAGTGCACTGGGATCATGGATGACAAACCTAGGTTATGAATTTTGGCAAGTCATCATCTGGAAGTCAAATATAGTAACATGAAATGTTCTTAGATCTACACATCTTTTATGAATGTTCTCTTGTGGATGTAGTTTTGATTATACCACTTTGTCCTTTCACAACTCTTCTAATTTAAAGTTATAAAATGAAAGTACTTAGTTTTTCTTCACTTTGAAATACACCAAGACACAGAAAGTGACTTTAGAGAAAATAAGAGATAATTTTTTTTTCATCTTTATCCACTATCAATTTTATTTTAGCATTTCAGTTGATGTGTTTTCCATTCTTCTTGAATACTGATGGACAGGGATCATAAAACATTAAGAGTTCTGGACCCTCACAAAGTTGTCTGCCAATCAGAAGTCTTGTAGCAAGTTCCTAAGTACCCTTGCCCTTTACATAGCTTTCAGTTGAAGCAGGTATAAGTCAACTTAGAAGCTTAGCCACCTCAGTTATAAGCTTACTCTATGAATACAAACAGGCTCCTAGAGTTCAACAATGTCCTTCCAGTATCTGTCCTCTTTGATCTTATGTCTATCTACACCCTTCCAAGTTATATTATACAGTTCTCGTATCCTCTATTTTTGAATGTCACCAGTGTCTGAGTGGATATTCTGAGGCTCTCTTCTACTTAGTAGAGGTCAAGGAGACTGACAAGTCCTCTCCTCCTCTGAGACTCTGTAAGTATCATTGGGTTTATATGTATTATTTTTAATACATTAAAAGGAAGATTTAAGAAACATGCATGTGCAATTAATAAAAACTCCAACCAATCAGCTAAGCAATACCCCCCCTCTTTATTTTAAACAGAACAGTAAAAGAATGCACAGAATAGATAAGGCATCAAAAGTCAATAAAGAAGATCCATGAAGAAAAAATTTCTGTACTTTCTTGACATTAGTGTTTCATTTTATAGGGTGTTAAAATGAAAAAAAGTAAGTAGGTGTTAAAACACAGTGAAACTCCAGTCAGTTCAAGACACAATAACAAGGGAAGAAAATTTCATAGTTTTACTCTCTTCCTTTCTAAACATAATGTTCTCTAATTTAAACTTTGCTCTGGAAAGTAGAGTTCTTTTGACAGCAAATGATACAGCAGTGCAGTAGGTTATGCCAACAGCTTCTGAGATCTATTTTAAACTTGAAGAGACAGGAACAATTAAGGTTTTTTTCTCTCCAGACCATCTTAATGACAGAAAACAAGCCTGTCTGCTTCCAGAAGGATGGTATTTTTTTCTCATTCAGGAAAACATCAGGCTCCAGGATTTTATCCTTTACAAAATCTGAAAAACAGGAAAAAGGATTTCAGTTCCTAATATGCTAGCAATTTGTGGTAATTCACAATCATGAACCAGTGACCAGCTTGTTCGGGAAGCATTGTTTTCAGGCTTGAGAGATACTTTTTGAATAAAAGCAGTGAGGATGAAGGTGAAAGAAAAATGTCACTTCATACTTTTTTCTGGTTCTTTTTCTTACATCTTCCTTCCACTGATGAAAGACAAAACAACGCTTTGGATGTATGTAAGCTGAAGTATTATCAGGCAATGCTGAAGTTCAATTAATGCATTTTACCCCAAGCTACCCTAATTGGTACAGCTCTTCTAAAAGCTGTAGTCAATGCCTGTGGCTGGTTTTGAATCACAAATTGATGTTTTGAGACACACAAACCTACAAGATACACTGCAAGGAGAAATGAGGCATTACTATTTTGTAAGAGTGACAGAAAGACTTTGAGTGACAAATTCTGCTCACATTTAGGGCCATTAGACTTCTCACACCTACTTATCCCTAGTTTAATAGGCTTTCCAAATGACTAGTTTTTCAGATTTGTGCTTTGCCATCAAAAGTTGACTTGCAGCTCCTCCTTCCTTCCCAAAGTGTGATTTTCACAAATAAATGCTGATGGCTTTTTGCATTAACAGTCAAAAGGCCTTACAGAAGGCAGCCTTTAAAAAAATTGTATGTAAATGACTATAAGGAAGCGGTTCCAAACTCAAACATACTAGGTCTTATTGGACAGAACTGCTCTCCCCAGGGGTTTGGTGCAATTCAATCCCTTAATACATCTTCTAAAGTCAATATACTATTCCTGGTAAAAGTTATGTAATGAACTCATGAACTGGAGGTTTTGGTCTTTTACAGTCAGATAAGGAAATCAAATTAAAAGTTCTTGATATCTTTACAGAGTATTTTGCTCTCTGTTGAGAGAAGTTTTACTCTTAAAGGTTGATATAGAAAGACAAACACTTTCCTTGGGTGATTTGTTGTGTCAAGTCAGTCAGTACAACCCAATTATGCAGCGTATGGCCTCTGCCTGTGAATAACTATAAGGGAATACTGTAGAGGATGGTATGGTCTGCAGGCACTCTAGTAGACTCTTTGAGGTGATTGTCCTAAATCTGTGGCATGGCAGGAAAATAAACAATTTAATTAAAAGTCCAGCATCCTACAAAACAGCTGCTAAACCATTCTTCAGATTGTTTCACAGGATATATTCTGTAATTACGTAATCAGTCCTCTTCTTCCTATATCCATTTAAGTACATGGAAAAGCTTCTATTGACACAGGCCTTGTTGAAACAAGCCACGTACAACAAAGGTTGTATATGTGTGTGTCTTACTGTGTGCAAGAAGGATATGTAAAAGGAACACAGTATTTATATCAAAGCCTGTGTCCTGCACTGGAAAGCAAAATTATCATTTCTGTCCTGCCAGTCTGACAAGCCATAAACAGTTTGGGTTTTCTTGAGTGGAAATCCGCAGTGCTTGAGTGGAAATCTGCAGTGCTTGAGTCATAGTTTCTGAAAAAATAAAAATGATATTGACACTGTTATTACAGCCAGTTAATTAATTTATTGCCAGAGTATTTTATATATTGCAATTTTACAGCTATACAAGTGGGCATTTTAAAGTAGCCGTGAAATTGCAAAATATCACTGTTATGAATATTCAAATTTAATACTCGGGAAATATTAAATATTTAAACTTTATTAACACGAATTCCCACACCAAACAAATACACACCCCTAAACGGTGAACTATTTACAATTAGGTAAGGTTCGAATACCCAGTCGGGAATTGCTTACACAAAAGGTATAGAGGAAGGCCCCTTCAAAGTGATTTAGGGAAGGAATAAGGAACTACAAATATCCAAGGGTTAAGGAGCAGCAATCGCCGCTGCCAGCCGGATTCCCTTTGCCCTGGACAGGGCTATTGGCGGGAAAACCAGAGACTCCAACAGATTTAGTAGCCACATTTACTCACTGATCAGCGCTGAAATGATAAATGAGGAAGTTACAATTCCAATTTTATGTTCTCGATGCAACCACGAGGCAGAGAGGGTAGCAGAGCCTGGACATGCTGCCGAAAACCAACAAAGCCTGGGAGGGAGTCACGTGTCCCCCGGGGCTAGCCTGCAACACCCACCAGAGGAGGAGGAGCATAAGCCCCTCCAGAGCAAAACCCCTTCAATTGCTCCTCGCGGCAAAATGGACCACTGGCAGGAGAGAAATTTGAAACCCAGCCAAACAGACAGGGTATTAGCACTGCAAGCAAGTGCTCAGGGCCCATTTTGCCCCAGCAGGACAATCACTTAAAAAAATTTGGAAAAAAATCTCATATTCTCGTACTTTTGTAGACAAAAGTACGGCAGGACACATATCTGCAGAAAACTTGAATGGTTCAGAGAAGATGCTGCTGTATGTTTGAAAAGACAACTGCTTTTGAAATATATCAATGACAGTGGAATTGTCAGAATTCTTCATAATTTCCTTTTAGAAGGAATGTGATTCTGCTACACTTACTGATCATCACTGGGCACAGCAAAAGTCAAATACAAGAGTGGAAAAATGTCATGAACATGTCAAGAACATGGTTATTTCAAAGCTCTTTGTCCTTTCACCTAAACAAAGTGAATTAAAAATGCTATCCAAATCCAAGAACAATAGGCAAAACACAAAGTGTCTTCTGGATACAAAATTTTCAACTCTTTACCAAATATTCTTAAATACCATAATTTTTTTTTATTAGCAAGTAATTGAATTCCCTCAAAGACTTTACTGTCTCTGAACTTATACTTTCACAGATCCCTGTGGTTCATTTGGAAGGCTGAGTATATAGAACAGAATTAACACTTTGCAGTTCCATAATGTAGTTAGTTCATCACATTTTGGGTTTAACCTTTTAATGTTTACTTTTACCATAAAGTATCCTAATTTTTGTTTTAATTTGTCATATATTTCAAAGGCCACCTGTAGTACAGTACTGCTCCTTAGTAACATGGAAGGAGGTCTTGCATAAAGTGGCAACACTCCATGGAACTGGAAGTCTTTTCCAAACTAATAGCTGATGGCCAAAAAAAGTTCCACTTCTTTACATCTTCAAAGTGTACAAGGAAGAAAAATATGTTATACAAATAAAGAAACAGATCAAAGTGAAAGAAATTAGCCTTGAAACCTTGCCCATTCTTCATATGAACATGACTGACATCCCTAAATGACATTGTTTTTTCCTCCATACATCAGGTTAAGTATTCTATTTATTTAACTATACTAGATGGCTGAGATAGACGAATCTGACAGCTTTTACCTTATGAATCAGAATCTGTCCACAACTTAAATTAGGGATCTTATACACAAAGCATAGGGCAAGCATTCTACTCAGTGCCCAAGATCCAGATTCTTACCAAACAATTTCCCAGTAGGATTAGATGTGCCTTTAAACATGCAGTCACTGAAGCATGATCTTATTCCTCAAAACTTTAAGAAAGACTTATATGGATTGTTCTAGTTTAATTCTAGGAGGCAGAACATTTATAACCTTTAGTCTCACATAAAATACAACTGGTGTTACATTTTGGCATGAATGTGAAAGTCTTTCATTAAATCAGTTAAAATTCCAACTTTTTTTAAAACCTTATATTTGTAAGTTGCTGTTCCTTTTGTTCTTTTTATGTCAGCGTGCCCTCTATCTTTCTTTATACATTAAATAGCTTTCTTTATGATCCAATGAGCAATAGCTGTTTGGAATTACAGCATAAAATAATCAAAGCATTTCTCATTTGTCTATTTCATCTGAACTGTAAACATTTCAAAATATCTCTTCTCTTTGGGTCCCTTCCAACCCCTGACATCCTGTGATGCTGTGATCTAACTACATTTAGGAATTAAAATTAAATATAAATTAATAATCTCTCTCCCTCTGTCTTTCTCTTATTTGGTCTCTCTACTTGCCATATAATTTAAGTAAAATTATGTAATTTTCTACAATTTGAAAGGACCAATTACAAAAGGGCATGAGTAAATGCATAGTGCGTACTGATTCGTCCTTATTAAATAAAGGGATAAATCTGATTTTGCTATTTCCACTGGCAGTCCTGTTCCAGCTCACAGACAGCTGGCAATTAATGGAATCAGATTTAAAACATGGATAAATCAGCTTCTGTGTAGTTATTCTTACACCAGGCATATATGTCTCTGCTTTACATATGCCTACATTGTGTCTACATTGCATTATTATTGTATGTACAACAATGTATCATTTTTCCCCTCTGTGCCACTTCTAAGATATGCAACATATTTCTTGGTACTTAGCCTCCCTCAAGTATTGACATGCTGTCATTTTTTCTTAAACTGATTTTAACCTTGATTTCAATATGAACACTCAGATTGTTACTAAATACATATGATAGATAGCTTATTAATACTTAATCCTGTGTTTCCAAAGAAAAAAGATCAACAACACAAGTCTGACTTGTTACTAAATACATATGATAGATAGCTTATTAATACTTAATCCTGTGTTTCCAAAGAAAAAAGATCAACCACACAAGTCTGAAAAAGAGAGTCACACTTGAGATGTGTAGGGTGTAGTGAGAATAGATAGGAGTGAATAGAATCAGAAAAAAAAATTAAACAGTGCTAGCCTGATGGATTTGCCACGGTCCATTTTAAAAGAGTTCTGGGGAGACGTTGGTGTTGTTGTTTTGTTTTGTTCTTGTTAATTTTTTTTCCTCATAGACAAATACACTTTACTGCCACTTTCCTGATGCTTCAACTAAAATTTCCTCATCAGCATTTCTACCAGTTCAGAAATTGTTCTTGGTAGCTTCCCAGTTACTGGAACAAAATGTGAGTGAAATACGTGTATTCCCTATACAGTATAACAGTTAGGTGCCTCAGAGTGGCATGAACTTGAACAGCATATTAAACATGGGACACGATCACTAGAAATGGTAAAGAAATAGCCATGCATCTCAGAAATGAAAATGTGAGCCCAAAGGCCAGTGTTCATTTTCACACCCCTATTGAGAAAGGCAGAAATCAACTTTTTGTTCCTGGGACACAACTGTAAGTGGAGAAGAGAACATGAGTGAGAGCACAAGAAGGAGCCTGAGTATGTCCGTCAGTAATCAGATGCTCCTCAGAAAGCCTGAATATTAGTCCTTCTCCTCAGCAATTACCATATCTTATCTAAGACTGCTTAATGAAAATCATATAAAGAATATTTGAATCGCAACCCAGAATGATTCTTTTTTTCCTCAAACTTCTTCCCAGTGGATACTTTCAGCAATAAGCTACAGAGTGAAGTTGTGTTTTGTGCCCAGTCTTTCACAGCTCGCAAGCTGTTTAATCTCTCTGTACACCGATGTGACCCCAGCAATGGAATGAGTACTCTCATCCCCTTCCTCATTTCCCTACCCTCATCTATAGCATTCTCTGTGGAGACAAGGCTGTGTTCACTTGCACCCCATCAGGCTGAAGACAGTATATCTTAGCCTTCCAGCTGCTAGAAATCTGTCCTAGGCTCTTAGATGTTATGCTACAGAAGGCACATTTTCCTTCTGTGTTTCTGAATGAAAACACTGCTTCATGTTCTGGTTACTGAGCATTGGATTGGGCCTATCAGAGAACTTCAGAGAGCAAACTCAAAGACTACCTACAGAAAACCCTAATTGTGAGTCCCAAATAGTTAAGTTGGAAAGATATTATGCTGTTAAGGTCTTCTACAATCATACTATCTTGGGAATATAAAGAAAGGATGGACAATTACCCAGGGCAGAACGCTGTTTTTTGCTGAAACATTCTTATTACAATCCCAGTATTTTGCTCCTCTAATCTACAATCCACTTGACACACAAATTCTGTAAAGAACTTGACTTTAGAGACCTGGACTCTTTATGAGTTCTAATTGCATTACACTGATAATGCCAATGATTCTTTTCCCTCCCTCTAAATACTTCTTGCCATATTTTACCAACTATAAAAGTGTAATGCAAGCCAGCAGCTTCTGAGAACATCTTGCTTTATTGCTTTGCTTGGTGATTTCATTGGGGTTTTTTGAGTTCAGGTTTGGGTTTTGGTTTGTTTTGTTTCAGGAAAGTACTCTGCACTGCAGCACCATCTAGTGAAAATGAGGACCAGTTCTATTGTTTCCATGTATGGAGAACCTCCATATGTTTGCAACCTGTGTAGCCTTCCTTTAGTCTTACTGGAAGAAAGAAATAAAAGTTGTCTCCATTCAAAGAGAGAGTCTGTGTGTATCCTATGTCATATATGACATTTTGATCAGAAAACCTACACTGTGATTAAAGGCTTTGTCACAAAAAGTCATGCATAGTGCATACACAGGACAAGGTGTGTTATGGACAGACTACAAAATGCACCTTGAGTATAAAATTTCTTCACTTTAGAACCAAAGTTCTCATGTTTTCACTGTGCTGAAACAAACACATCCTTTTCAGATAGCAACCTGCACTGCTTACGATGGTGTAATTGAGAGCAGAATTCGTTCCAGTAACTGATAGGGTCACAGGAGATGGAAGAAGGAACTGCGCATTGTAAGTGAAGATCAGTCTCATGAAGAACTTGAGAGCGTACAAATCCATGAGACCCCACCGGATACATCCACGGGTATTAAGGGAATTGGTGGACAAGGTCACTAAATTGGTCTCTGTTATATTCCAAAAGTCATGGCAGTCTGAGGAAGTCCCCACTGACTGGAAAAAGGGAACTATAACCCCCCATTTTCAAAAAGAGAAAGAAAGATGATCCAGGGAACTATACTCTAATCAGTCTCACCGCTGTGCCTGGTAAGGTCATGGAGCAGATCCTCCTGGAAACAGAAGAGGTAATCAACATGGCTTCATCAAGGACAAATCATGCCTGACACACCTGGCACCCTTCTATGACAAGATCACAACATCAATAGACAAGGGGAGAGCAACTGACCTAATTCATCTGGACCTGAGTAAAGCCTTTGTCACTGTCCCACATGACATCCTGATCTGCAAGCTGGTAAAATACAGGTTTGATGGATGGACCACTTGGTGGATAAAGAACTGGTTTGATGGCCACACCCAAAGAATGACTGTCAATGAGTCCATGTCCAAGTGTAGACCAGTGACAAGTGGAGTCCCTCAAGCATCAGTATTAGGACCAGTCCTGTTTAACATCTTCATCGGTGACATGGACAGTAGCATTGAGTGCACCTTCAGCAAGTTTGCTGATGACATGAAGCTTTGTGGTGCAGCTGACACACTGAAGGGAAGGGATGCCATCCAGAAGGGCCTTGACAGACTGGAGAGGTGGGGCCATGCCAACCTCGTGAGGTTCAACAAGACGAGGTGTAGGGTCCTGCATCTGGACTGGGGCAATCCCAGGCACCGATATAGGCTAGGCAAGGGCTGGCTTGAGAGCAACACTGAAGGAAAGGACTTGGGGATGCTGGTGGATGAGAAGCTCAATATGAGCTGCCTGTGCACTTGCAACCCAGAAAGCCAACCAGTTCCTGGGCTGCATCAAGAGATGTGTGGCCAGCAGGTTAAGGGAAGTGATTTTTCCCCTCTACACTGCTCTTGTGAGACCCCATCTAGAGTACTTTGTCCAGTTCTGGAGCCCCTGTTACAGGAAAGATTACAGGAAAGATATGAATGCAGCATGTTCAGAGAAGGGCCATGAGGACAATAAGAGGGCTGTAGCACATCTCTCATACGGAGACAGACTGAGAGAGTTGGGGCTCTGAGGAGACATTAGTGTGGCATTCCAGTATTTGAAGGGGTCCTACAAGAATGCAGGTGAGTGACTTTTTAGGATGTTGGGTAGCGATAGGACTAGGAAGAAGTTCTTCTCCATAAGGGTTGAGAGACACTGGAACAGGTCATCCAGGGAGGTGATGGAAGCCCCATCCCTGTAAATTTTTAAGGCCAGGATGGATGTGCCTCTGGGCAACCCGATCTAGTGGAAAGTGTCCCTGCCCATGGTAGAGGAGGTTAGAACTAGATGATCATTGAGGTCCTTTCTTCTATTATAATGCTAAGTTGACTTCTACATCCACTAGTTATCTTAAGGACTAATGCACCAATTTCCACTGTGATCATGGGCCGGTAGACTACCAAACTACCTTTCTCCAGCCTTTTCTTTCTCAGTATATTCAGATTCAATCCTCAAAATCAGTTAGAGCCTGCAGATATTAATGAACATCAATGGAACTGAGCCTGAAAGTGTGTGTTCTTTACCACAAAGTCTTTCTGCAAAACATCAAGCATTTGTCTTAGCTTAGGTAGCTAGAATATCTGTAATAAAAATAACTACAATAATACATTATATTGTAGCTATAATGTAAGATAATTATAAGAAATTAGTAGTAGTAGTAATAGTTGTACTATTTTTATTTTTATTATTTAGAAGTTTAACTGTAAAATGCCATATGCACCTTTCCAAAATCACAGAACAGGAGCTTCATGCTGAAACAAAAGTTGTCATGATAAAAACACTAAGCTTTGTATTTCTTGAATTTAAAAATTACTCGTGAATTTGTAGGTCAAGACATTGGATAAAAAAATAACTTTAAATTATGAAGCTCTTGAACATACAAAGTAATCCAAGACACTAATTTGTTGAGACATTCCAGTGCTTGACTGAACCCTTTTATTTTTTTTTATGTAGCAGCAGCTAGTATCACCAGCAGCTTCTTTTACTTTCTACTAGTGAGGACAGATACATTCTCAAATGTAGTACTTGAGTACTGTGTCCAGTTCTGGGCCCCTCAATTTAAGAAGGACATTGAGGACTTGAACGTGTCCAGAGAAGGGCAACGAGGTTTGTGAGGGGCAACGAGGTTTGTGATAGGCCTCGAGCACAAGCCTTATGAGGAGAGGCTGAGGGAGCTGGGANCAATTTAAGAAGGACATTGAGGACGTGAACGTCCAGAGAAGGGCAACGAGGTTTGTGAGGGGCAACGAGGTTTGTGATNAAAAAAATAGTGCATGCTAAATTTTAACGCATAAAATCACAACCTCTGAATAAGTCAAAAATTGCTGTTCATCCTGTATTTCATTGTACTACCAACAGAATGCTACACTGTAAAAACCAACCATGCTATTAGGACGTGCTGAACTTGAAATATATTGGTTTCATAATATCTGTACACATGCTAAAATCAATTCTTAAGTTACATAAGTTGTTTTCAGACCTTCCTCATAACAGAGAAAAGGATGTAGGAGGGAGGTTAGTTATTAAACAGTAGATTGCACAATAAAGCAAGGAGCTAAACCAAGGAAAATTTATTTAACTTTGTTTTTTCATTTACTATGAACTGTGAAGTGACTGACACAGAAACGTCAAGAGGCTAATGATATTTGGATCTAGTTCTGAGGAAAGAAAATAAGAGTAGGAGAGCGGTCCCACAGTACTCAGCAGTTGCCTTAAGTCCCAAGTTTAGATCAGTTTCTACTAAATTTATGGGAAGCCTTGATATGAGAGGCCATTTTACATACAGTGTCATTCAAGATTTTAGTTTAACTGAAAATTGCATCTGGAAATGACAAATGATACATAGACTTCAGGAAGACGGGAAATAATTATTACAGAAAATCACTAGAAAAACATGACAGCACACAGAAATAGTTGTACTATGTGTAAAGGAAGAAGAAGTAATCAAGTGTCACATCCTGCCAGGAAGTGTAATGAACTGCATTACAGATGTAGTTTTCTTGTGCATCTCAGTGTCAGTCCGTAAATGAACATAAAGGAAAATGCTGGCTAAGTTGGAAATGGATGAATCATAGGTTAGAGTCAGTGACAGACAGACCAGGAGTGAAGAATACAGTGCTAACAATGAAAAGGTAGAGTGGTTTTAAAGTTAGGAGTGCTTCGAGTTACATAAGCTATGTAATTTCTCAGCTCACAACTAATTTGGTTTTAGATGGGCTTCGGTGTAGGACATTGTATTTAGAAATTAAACAGATAACATGGAAGAAACAAATAAGAAAGATAAGAAATATTAGCACTTACATCTTTTCTGCTACTCTTGCCATAATCAGTAACATCTTTGGAGCCCAGACCCATAGAGGTGAGCAGAATAATACTTTAGCATTAAACAAACCTCTGAGCAGGCTAGTAAATTTGTAATTCAGAAAACTGTAGTTAAGAGGGGTGATCAAATGAACCATTCTGAAAACAAGGTAATTCCATCACATGATCTCAGCAATATGGTCAAGAAGCAAATTGTCTATTATAAATCGTATCTTAATTTGTATCTATATTTAAAACTAATTTTTATTCAAACAACTTTGCTGGCTGTTAAGTCTCCAGAATATGAAGCTTGACTCTACATCTAAGATTAGATGATATGTTAATGAAGAATTAATGCATTAATTCTGTATGTTACAATTGAATGAAGAATGTTTTAAAAATGGATACCTAAATTTAGACTTACAAGCTGTAATCAAAGGGTTCAATACCCTTTCCTTGGTGATTTCTGGAAGTGTTGCCTAGAAATTGTGAGCAGAAGAGAGAATTGTAATAGAATAAGTGAAAAGATAGAGGAAGCAAAAGAGTGACAGTGATACCAAGCAAGAAGGCAGATTTATACAGAGGGAAAGCAACCTGAGATTTTAAATGAAAATTTTCTTTTCCTTTAATATTCAGAGGATGAGTTATCTTTGGCCTGTAGGGTAGGATTTTGCAAACCAAGCAGATACTCTTTTCAAAATGTGGCAGCATCTATACATGAATGTACCCATGATAAGCATTCTTCAGGGACACCAGTTAACAAATACTGCAGTTTGGTTTTCCTACTTCATGTAGTCTAAATGCTGTGCATTCACAAGCGATGAATCTTCTGTTTATTTTCTATATCCTTCATACTAGCCACTGTCTAGTCAGTTACANATAATAATAATAATAATACAACTTGTTTCATGATAAGCCTCAAAGATAATTGCTATAGAAGACTTGTTACTCTATTTTCAAATTCCTGAAATGTTCGGGATTTATTTGGATTTGCTGTTTTTCTTTCATATTATTGTAGAGAATCAATATAAAAAGTGAGTGCAATCATCACTAAAACAACCACGTGGCAAACTAGAATAATTCACGTCCCTGATCTAGTTTTCCCTGGAAATCAAGGCAAGTATCTGGGGCCAAGAATTAGGACTACTTGCCTTAGTACCTAAAATGGTACTTGGAAGGAATTCAGCATTTTAATCCAAGAAGCTCCTCTCATGTGCTGTCACACCTGTGTGGTGAAGTGTTTGTATTCAATTAACATTTTCATTTGAGATTGCAAAGGATGTTTGATAGGAAACATGTATGCTAGAAAGAGGGGGAATAGAGGTTTGAACCCTTTAATTGAGAACGACATTGAACTTAGATCTCCTTTTTCTACCTGAGCAGGTCAGACACCTGACTACTACGGAGAAGTCTGGCACTATTTCCAATTCCTTCTCTTTCTCAATCTGCATTTTACGTTCAAACTTTGTTTGACATCAGAAACTAACCTCACAAGAGGCGTATGCAGCTGTGAATCAGGCACATAAACTTCAAGGCAGCAGAAGCTGTAAGGGTTATCCTATGCCTGTTATCAGTTACTGTGCATGTATTAGTATATACCCACTCAATATGCTGGATCATCTTTTAGAAATATCTTGCACCTAATTAGCTAGATCTGTATTAATGTCCTCACTCTATTCTAACCAGAAAACCAAATGGATAAATTTCCTAGTATTGCCTTGATATCCCTTCTGGCCTCCTTGGCACAAACTGAATAATTCTGAATACAAGACCAACTCTCTTGAGTGGTCTTGCAATAAATGTTATAGAGGCAATACTGAGAATGAGCAAAGTGATACTCCAGTAAAGTTCCAATCCAACACTAAAATAGAACAGCTACTTTAAATACTTTCACTAATTTTTTTTTCCAGTCTGGACTGAAGAAAGAAGCTCTTCTAATCAGGGGTCAGGGGTGGGGGAGATCACTGGTTTCTGCTGCTGCTTCTGCATTTTGCCGTGCCTTTCTGCAAATAGGCTAAAGTAATTGTTCATCTTATAATCTCATTAAACTCTCTTTATCTCGACCCAGAGGGTTGTTTTTTTTGTGTCACTTTCCCTCCTGTCTCTATGTAGAGAGGAAGGGCTTGTGAGTACAGGATGTGTTAACCAAGGACAACAGCTTTATGGTGAGCTGCTATGTGGAGTGGCATACCTGCTCTGAGTGTCAGTGTCTTGCCTGCCATTTAACACCTTCTTAGTGCCATTCTGCAGTAATGAAAATACAAATTTTGTCTTCTGCAAAGACCAGCATATATAGGCCATAAGTATGGTAGAAACAAACAAGACACAAACAACATTTTGAATGAAAACTTGATTATATCTTATAAAGTTTTGCAAGAATTGGCTTATTCCCACTGAGAAAAACAACCTCCTTGACCTATCACCCTCTATAAACCATTTGCAAGGCCACAGTTCCTAGAACCACTTACTGAGTACAAAAAAATGTCATCATGTATGAGAGGTGTGCCCATGTTCCAACTTTCTCATAGTCTTGATCTTGTCCTGGAGAAAAATGTCCATAGTATACTTCTGTGCCTGTAAAGCATCCTGGGCATTCGAGTTTTATGTTATATTTACTGGAAGGGATACCTTTCCTAGTTTGCTCAACATGCTTCTCTCCTTTTGTACTGTGCTTTGGGAATGTAAATGTTAACACAGTTCACATAAAATTCACTACAAAAAGTGACAAATAAATTCTGAGACCTGAGTCTAAAATCATCTTTCGATTAAATTTTTATTTTATTCCTGGTAGCATAACTGAACCTAGCAAAACTAAAACAGGAATAGAACATACACATTTAACCTTCATTCCTAATAATAGCAGTAATTAAGGGATGTGGACAAGTGTTCATTTGAGGGTGAGACTGGGGAGGCATGTCTTTCCTGACACAGTGGGATATAGCATTAAATTGGTACAATGCTGGCAGCCTCTCAAAGGATGGAGGTAAGGCAGGTGGTAATCCAGTTCAGCAGCAATGGAAAATAGGTGACTGCATGTTGGCTTTAAATTACAGTGCACAGTTTGTATTAAGAATAGAGGATAGTTCATGTGTTTTCTTTATAAAAATGTGTGACAATTGTTTCCCTTGATTTTTTTTTCTAGAAAGAAAGAAGGCCTATAACAAGTAACATGTTAATTAGAATAGTGAGGCATGTTTACAGCACTAAATTACTAACTTTCGTGTACCTGGAGTCTAAACACAGAGTGTTGTAAATGGAATTTTCAGTGGAAATTACAGCAATGGAATTAGAAAACCACTATTGACAACAGTAAATCATTATCTAGTCAGAACATTTCAGACTTCCAGAGGGTAAGGCATGTTTGTAGCTGAAATGAGATCACTAAACCCAGCATCCCACAGGTGGAAAACCTCCAGAAATAAGTATACTTATGGCCACTACTCCACCTTCAGGGCAAAACAGAGGTGGTGTATTGTGCAGGGAGTAGTAGCCTGTGAGAGAAGGAAAAAAAGGAAGCAATTGCAGGAAAGTAGTTGAGGATTCCAATATCTGAAGGGGGCTTACAGGAAGGCTGGGGAGGGACTATTTATAAGATCTTGCAATGACAGGACTAGGGGCAATGGGTTTAAACTGTCAGAGGGAAGATTTAGACTAGATGTTAGGAGGAAGTTCTTTCCAGTGAGGGTGGTGAGGCACTGGCACAGGTTGCCCAGGGAGGTTGTGGCTGCTCCCTCCCTGGAGGTGTTCAAGGCCAGGTTGGAAGAGGCCTTGAGTGAATGTGCTAGTGAGAGGTGTCCCTGCCTATGGCAGGGGGTTGGAACTGGGTGATCCTTGAGGTCTCCTTCCAACCTTACCATTCTATGATTCTATGATTCTATATAGGAGTGAAAAATCCCAATTACTGTATTGGTTGTCTTTGGTACACTAAGTACTAGGTGGGATATTGTACTTGTAGTTAACTGAGCAAGTGTGGAGATGACACAGCTAAGAGCTCTGTCTCTGTCAGTGGTAACTTTTCTGTAAGCATAGTTCATTCCAAAATATTTCATCACCTGACTTTGAGAAAGCACTGCTTAAAAACTGAAAAACTTCCACATAGTTTTGAAATTTTTATTGTCACCCCTTGTGGTCTCTACTATAGACTCAACGTTGGTGTGCACTTTGAGCATATTTAGCTATGTAAGCACACTTTTATATTCCAAAGGTGCCACATAGTACTAGGTTTTGCTCTACCATAATAAAGTCAGTCTAGTTTGTTTAGAATAACTAATGTCATATTGCCAAAAAAAAGGCACCTGATCCCATAACCAGTTTCACTTTTGGCATTACAGCACTTTATAGCAAGAAAGTTTTCAACTAGAACATGTGGAGCAGATTTTGAAAGACATTTGCTTTCAAAAGACTTTCTTTTATGTACGTGAAACAAAAGCATGGATATACAAATAAGTATCTGAAGTTTGGATTGTAATTTCTTTGTGATGTTTTCCTTATATGAAAGTATGGCCTGGGATTTAGATGAGTAACTTGACATGATAAAACAGCTTTTTTGCTCACATTTTACAGATGCCCTCAAACTGTAACCTAGATTACGTCCATAGCTCTCACATGTGTGATCTGTCTTCCCAGAAAAAGCATGCTGCTGTTTCTTCTGATGCTGGAATAGACCTATGCTCCTTAATTGCTGGAAAGATTTAGCTACTATGTTGCATTAAGGATGCCTGCAAAGCTTCCTTGAAGTGCTTCTTGGACAGCCTCGCTTCCTTTTCCTGTGCAGCAGTTCACTATATTGGAGTCACTTTGGTATTCAGGCATCGTCTGTTCTATTTTCAGCTGTATACTGCCTGAAAAACAAAACAAAATCAAAAGATGTATTGCTTGTAATGCATACATTCTGACTTCTGGGAATTAATGTTCTGCCAGTAAGTGGGTACAGCATATCCTGTCTGTCAAATTTCAATTCCCTTTGTCCCCAGAGAACAATAAATCAGCTATATGTTAGCCACTTGAGCCATCTAACTGAACTTGCAGCTCCTATGCTAAGTTAATCTTTTGGAATCCAATCACGCAGTAAATGTCTGCATATATCTGTGGTTTAAAATTTAATGAACGTGGTCACCTATGAAGTGTTTTGGGGTTTTGTTTGTTCATTTCTCAGTAAGGCAAAAAGATATAGTGACTATGAAATTAAATAAAAATTGCTCCATTTTTTTTCTCCTTTCAGTCTGCAGAAATGAGTTAGTGTCTTTCTTGGAGTTTCATTAAAAAAGCATCTATATGTGATTATTTTATTGTTTTCAAATGCTATTTTCACAGCTACATAAAGAAATACCTTTATTTACAAATGCTGTCTTGAAAGCACCTGGTATGGAGAAAAATAACCCCACAACACTTACTTTTCAGCATTGAACTTCTACCCAGAAAGAATTCCTTACTGTGTTCCAGGTGAAGTCATGCACATTCATTTGCTATCCACCTACACGTTCGTGGACTCAGTAACTGAGGAATCCCATACTTAAAGATTAGCTTTAGGAACTATTAAAAGAACTCCTCTTTAGTATGGAGGCTGCCATCATGTTCAAATTGATACTGTGAGCTCAGACCCAACCTACCTCACAGGGATGAACAAAAGAAGCAGCCACACTGAAGTTAATGATTATACTGGTGCAAAATGGGTGCAGTTAAGATAAACGTTAAGAACTAGATTTCCCTTTTGCCCTCTTAACAATTTTATGTTAGATTTGTAACTGGGTTTGTTTTTTTTTTTTCTCTTTTTCTTTCTTCTTTTATGGATTGCCTTTCAGTCATTGCTACTGGGCTAATTTAAAAGAAGTATCGTTTTGTAATTGCTTCTGGATAATGTAACCTATTTTAAGTGCCTGTTTGCTCCCTGGATCAATGTTACTTCTGCCACATAATCTCTCACATGGATAACAACAGGAAATTTTCTCAGCTGAGAATTACCAAATTCTAGTGTTTTTTATATATAGATTGATCAATAGACATTTTGCCAGAGTAAGAACTTTCCATAAATGGTACTGATGAAACGGGGGAAAAAAAAAAACAAAAAACAAAAAAAAACCCAAACAAACAAAAAAAAGCAGTGGTAAACAAAGTTTTATATGCTTTCAGAATTTGTTATACTATAGTACTTTCTTGGGACTTCCCTTTGCTTTTAAACAATGCATGAGGTTATGTTATTGTAGTTACAAAATTCAACAGCAAGCAGTTCCTGAATAATATTGTGCCATTCAAACATCTCATACAAATGTTTTGTTACCTTTTTTACGGGGCAATTTACAACTCATTTGTGAGTAATTTTAATGTTTGTCCAGCTTCCTGAATTCCATTTTCCTCTTCTGACTCATTGCATTGATGACCTATATACAGAGAAGCTGTTTGCATAGACCATGGTTTTCATGCTTTCTTTCTTTCTTCAATGTTGACGTGCCCAAGATCTGTTTTAAAAAATCAAATAACAGGAAAGAAAACTCTTCCTTTCTCTGCATAACAGCTGCAGGAGACAACAGAAAACAAACACCTGAGATATGTCTATCTCATTTTTCAGGTGACCTCATTATGAAAAACAGGAAAGACCCAGACTTCTGTGTTTGCTTTATAAAATGTTGTTTGCCTTCACTGGCTCTGTTGGGATTTAGGGACTAACTGTATGACAGGAAGCTCAGGGAAGCAGTCTACATTGTCTGATGCTATTGTTTTTCTTTTGAGTTCACTAAGTTCATTTCCGCTATTATGTTTTCCTACCAGCATGTTTTTGAGTCAGTTTGACTGACTGAAACTGAGTGTCTTAAAATAATCTGACAGCAGATTTGGTGGTGATTTTATCCTATCTTTTCCTTTAAAAAAAAAAATAAAAAAAAATTTTAAAAAAAATCTAAAAAAAAAAAAATCTAAAAAAAAAAAAATCTGTGCCCAATGATCTGAAGTAAAGCTTTGGCTGAGGAGCCCTTAAAGGGAATGTAAAGGGTTTAGCTCATTTCTGCTGAATAATACCCAGTTTCAGGCAAACCACAGAATGCAGTCTCGCAGAATGATCAAAGAAATGTCCCATTGTCAAATGGAAGTTGAGCTGATCCTCTCACATGAGATAAAAGAAATCAATGCCAGCTTTCTAACCGTTACAAAAGTTTAATGATTTGGCTGTTTTTATTAATGTTCTTTGCTTTTTTTTTCTTTTTGTTCGGTTTGGTTTGGGTTTTGTTGTTGTGGGTTTTACAGGGGGGTGGTTTGTTTGGGGGGTGTTGGTTTGTTTATTTTTTTCTCTCTTAACTTGTGGATTCAGGCATTTGATTCTCCATTATTTGCAATCACATTTCCAGGGAAACAGACCGATCTGACCAGCCTATCTGACCCTTGGAACGAAGTGACATACATTGAAGAGACTCACAAATAAGGCTTAACCTAGAAATAACACCGGAAATTTAAATCAATCATGCCATGAGCCAATCGGAAATTCACTTTCTATGTTGGGCAGGAGCTGAGGAAAACATAAAACATGAGGTAATTTTCAGATAAGATCAAGGTATGTGCTAAATACATTCTTTTGTCACAGGGGAGACACTTTGCCACTGTTTGCTTTAGGTTGCTTTGGCTACACTTAGACAACAGCATTCAGTCTGGTGGCACATCTTAATTAATTTCTGCTCTATATACAGGCAGAACACATGCAAATACATATATAAGGAACCATACTGTGCTCCACTGCTATTAAGTGGAAGACCAGAAATCAGCACATGCTGTAGACATAACTGCATATGTTGCTTCTCAATTTTTATTTTACATGACCTAAATCATGCTCCATATTTAAACAGGGCAGACTTGCCTTAGTCTTTCACTCTGCCACTGTCCTGATTTACCAACATTTTTTGATCTCTGCCTTCTTCTAGGAGTAAACAATCAAAGTGAATAGATCTATATACTCTATGATGTATGTTATTCTTGAGATTTTTTCATGTATATGTAGAAGTTACAAACCTCAAAATTATTATTCCCTCAACTGTGAAAAAAAAATCTATTATATATGACAATTTTTCTTTCCTACATTGATTCATTAATTTCTTTCAATTAAAAAGGTTGTTCATATATGCTTGTGTGCAGATACATTGGAGAAATAATGTAGCTAGAGAAATAAAGTAGGAATAGTAACATAGTGAATAGTAATATAGTGAATTCTTTTTACAAACTAAACCACAAGAAATGCAAATTATAAATAGGAAAGCTGGAAATGCAGCATAGTCCTACTTAAAGTAGCTAAAATTGTAAACAGCAGGAAATAACTGGTAGCCAGATTGCATTAGGGCTCCTATTTTATTTCCCATCCAAGACATGAAACCAGAGAGAATTCTAATACTGGGAAAGTGTATGCAGTGAATAAGGATGGGATTCAGCTCCAAATTAAGATAATTAATTCAGATTAATATCTGAGACACAGAGAACAATCCAGCTGTCCAAAATAAACATGGATGTTTCATAATGTTGTCTGAGGTGCAATAAGTGGTGTGAGTCCTGTGCCTTTCTGGATCAGGAGGTGGGGTGTTGGCAGGATACCATGGCTTATCCAAACATAACATTACATGGCTGTGTTTAGATAATCAAGTTGCCACTGGAGTTTTTACCAAATCATTGCTAATACAATGTATAATAACTAATTTGCTAGCTTTATTGATAGCATAAACTGGTAAAATCCTATAGGATAGTAACATTAAAACACTTCTAATATGATATAATATATACAAATGTAGTGGGACTCAAATATATATTTCCCAGAAAAAAACACACAATTAAAATAAGGAGATGATTGCCTAATTATATCTGGTGTAGGAAACTCCAAAGTATCAATCTGTATCAAATTTATTTTTCATTAGTTTAATATTCATCAAAATTATTTTGTTCTGAGGAAAATAATAAATCCACTTTCCCTTTGAGGAGAGTACCTTAAAAACTGTACTTACCTAGAACATGAAGACACAAATAAAAATCTCAGTGACCAGACTTTGAACAGGCTGATCATAGGCATAGAAAACAGTACAATAGAGTGAAAATAATAAAAGATGCAACAGTAGCAGACAGCACAGTAATGTGGAAAAAAAAAACAACAACAAAAAAAAAAGAAAATCCATCTCCTGAAAGTTGTGAAGAACACAGCAAAAAGGNCTTGGAACTAGATGATCCTTGAGGTCACTTCCAACCTTACCATTCTATGAATAACTAAATCTTGAAACTGTTAAAGTAAAACTCCCATTCACCAGATCACCAGTTTTGCATTCAAAAGTTAGTTTGATCAAACCATCTGGTATCAGAAAGAAATATGTAATTCTACTATCTAGTCTTGGTACTATACAATGGCATTTATGCTGCAGAAAAGATTTGAAGTGCTGCTNTTTTTACCAAATCATTGCTAATACAATGTATAATAACTAATTTGCTAGCTTTATTGATAGCATAAACTGGTAAAATCCTATAGGATAGTAACATTAAAACACTTCTAATATGATATAATATATACAAATGTAGTGGGACTCAAATATATATTTCACAGAAAAAAACACACAATTAAAATAAGGAGATGATTGCCTAATTATATCTGGCGTAGGAAACTCCAAAGTATCAATCTGTATCAAATTTATTTTTCATTAGTTTAATATTCATCAAAATTATTTTGTTCTGAGGAAAATAATAAATCCACTTTCCCTTTGAGGAGAGTACCTTAAAAACTGTACTTACCTAGAACATGAAGACACAAATAAAAATCTCAGTGACCAGACTTTGAACAGGCTGATCAGAGGCATAGAAAACAGTACAATAGAGTGAAAATAATAAAAGATGCAACAGTAGCAGACAGCACAGTAATGTGGAAAAAAAAAACAACAACAAAAAAAAAAGAAAATCCATCTCCTGAAAGTTGTGAAGAACACAGCAAAAAGGAGAGAAGAAGAATGCAATCCACAATCTAAGCATGAGGAGGAAGGATATAGCATATTGGGGGGAAAAATGAAGAAGGTTTAATGTGTGTCATGAAGAAAAGGAAAGAGAAAATAAAGAAATTGCTTTAAGAGTTCCGTAGCTGTCTGATAAACTGGAGAATATGAAGGAAACATTGATATTACTTTTATTAATTTGATTTAGGTTTAGTTTTAGTAAAGCTAAATCTGTCAGGGTTTTGTTCAGGTGTCTATCTTGTTTGACATGCCTAGTATCCATGTGGAAAAGAAGTGATTGATTCCAGATGCTCTGTATTAAGAAGATTCTGCTAAGGTTCTCCTATCTAGTCTTGGTAATATACAATGGCATTTATGCTGCAGAAAAGATTTGAAGTGATGCTAAGTTTTCTGTATGCCTAAATGTTCGTAAGCAAATAACATAGAGCCATTTGTTTTGATAAGGCACTTCACAGGAAGTAAATAGTTCCCCTGTATGTAACTGTGGCAATCAAGTACAAATTTTGGAGACCATGCTATAAAGGTTTTTTTCCTAGCTGAACTGAAACCTGTGTTCTGAATGAGGCAGCAGTCAGTTTTACAATGACTTGTATAATCTACAATCTCCCACTTAAGCAATTACCCTCAGCAGTGGCTGATGCCAGACACCAAGTAGCCTGTATCCATTCTAAACATCATAACTGGCGATGCTACCAATAACTGTTTCTGCTGTGTGCCAAAGCACAGTACAGTTTCACCTCTAGTCCTCCCCTTAGCTTTCTGTTTTGATTTTCAGAGGTCCATGACGTAAAACAAAATGTGCTGTAATTTTTACTCATTTACTCTTTCTCAACAGAGTAATGTCACTTAGGCTGTTTGAATTTGGCTTCTGTAAATTATATTAGCACTGAAAAGGAGTAGGATATGCTAGACACAGTCTTTGCCAAAGTTTTAATTTACAATCTGGAGGCTCAACATGCTTTAACCCATTTGAAAATCCTACACATATTGGAGGAGTTTTATGGCTTCTGTTCCATTTGAGATTGTTCCAGTCTCAAACTGTGCCAGGGCAGGTTTAGGCTGGATGTTAGGTAGAAATTTGTCACAGAAAGAGTGATTGGTCATTGGAATGGGCTGCCCAGGGAGGTGTTGGAGCCACCATCCCTGGTGGTGTTTAAAAGGAGTAGTGGATGAAGCACTTAGTGCCATAGTTTAGTTAATTAGAAGGGTCAGGTGATAGGTTGGACTCGATGATCTCAGAGGTCTTTTCCAACCTGGTTAATTCTGTGATTCTGTGTGATTCTTACTGCTTTAGAAAATGCTTTTGTTTATAGTAGTCTTCATTATTTTCAAATCAGAGTTGAAAGGTAGAGAGTGGAAACATTTAGACAGAACATGAATATCCAAATAATTGTCAAATGAACTTGATATTTATTTGAGACTTTTCCTTTCTTTCTGGAAAATTCACTTCTGCATAATTTAAAATTATTGGCAACTCCAAGAGATTTCTTTGAAACATTTTAAAACCTGAAAATCTGAACCCAACTTAAAAGACTTTCTGCAAATACACTTTAAAGGAAATTAAATCTTTTAATTAGAAGAAAAAAATAAGGGGTGGGGGGAGGGGAAGGCCTTAAAACCTTCTAAACTTTTGGAAATCTACATATTGTGTATAGAGCAGTTTATCAAACAATCCCTCTGGTGTGTTAAGTTTAATGTCAGTGAGAGAAATATGTTTCCTTTCTCTTCTGTATTATGACTTAAACTTTAAATCAAAAGACATTGTAGGTGCTGGCTACATGATCACACTGTCCACCAGCATGACAAGCTTCTGGTGCTTTCTATGAGTTATTTCTTTACCATTGCTGATTACTTCCTTCTCTCTCACCAGCATTATATCAGCACAGCATTATATGACAAACAGGCAGGACTAAGCTGATGAAGAGAGCAGTGGTGTGACAAGTAAAAGTGTTTTTTTTCCCCTTGGCAATGCCACTTGAGCAGGAATTAATGTGTGCCTAGTAAAACCGAGACAAAAATATACCATATTGTAAGAAGCAGGACTGTCTTCATGCAGACTTGTTGTTTGGATTTTTATTTTACTCTGGATAGTATCTTCATTAATTAGGAATAACAAAATAAAAGAAGACTTTTTATTCCCTTCTGTTAATGAACAAACAAAGTGTGTTCTAACTATTGTTATTGATGTTAGACCTTTCTTCAAAAGAAAAAGACAGTATATAAAATTCATAGAATTTTCAAAGTTCTTTTAGACCACTTTATCAAATCTCAGAATCTTTTATGGCAGCTAGTTCTTATATGAATGTTTGTCACCTTCAATAATTGCATTCTGTCAGGGCTCAGTCATCTAGAAACACAGAAAAATAAATAATGTAACCTTACAAATGTATTATGATATATTCATGTAAATGTTCTTATTCTGCATTCAAGATTTGAATACTATCCAAAAGAAGTCATCCATCAGGAAACATTTAAACCACCTTATTAGTCTGTGCTCATGAGGAAACTTTAACCAGACCACAAGTAAATATCCACATACACATGCACTAGTCAAACTGAATCATAGAATCCTGGAATCAACCAGGTTGGATGAGACCTCCAAGATCATCCAGTCCAACCTATCACCCAGCCCTAGCCAATCAACTAGACCATGGCATTGTGTCCCATCCAGTCCTTTCTTCAACACCTCCAGGGACGGTGACTCCACCACCTCCCTGGGCAGCCCATTCCAATGCCAATCACTCTCTCTGAGAAGAACTTCCTCCTAATGTCCAGCCTAGACCTCCCCTGGCACAAGTTGAGACTGTCAGCAACTCGTTCTGTTGCTGGTTGCCTGGGAGAAGAGACCAATCCCCACCTGGCTACAACCTCCTTTCAGGTAGTTGTAGACAGCAATGAGGTCACCCCTGAGCCTTCTCTTTTCCAGGTTAAACATTCCCAGCTCCCTCAGCCTCTCCTCGCAGGACTGTGCTCCAGGCCCCTCACAGCTTTGTCACCCTTCTCTGGACACATTCCAGTAGCTCAACATCTCTCTTGAATTGAGGGGCCCAGAACTGGACACAGTAATCAAGGTGTGGCCTGAGCAGTGCTAAGTACAGGGGCAGAATAACCTCCCTTGTCCTACTGGCCACATTGTTCCTGATCCAGACCAGGATGAACATGCCACTTCACCAAAAATAGCTCAGGTTTAATCAGGGTATTCAGATACAACAGTTCCCAGGAAGAAATGAAGAAAAGTTGTTTGTTGGTTTTTTGTTTTGTTTTATTTTTTTTTTAATGGAAACTGTTGGGTATTAAATACACTTAGTAAAAAAGGTATTTGTTAGTATTTTCGTAAGGTCCATTACAAAAGATTGTGATACAATTTCTTACCTCTTTTATCTAGTTCATCAATCACTGAAAATCAGTGCTTAACAAAGGTGGCTGCAGCCAGTTTCTAACAGATATCTATCAATAATTCAAATGGGCAGCAATATTTAGTGATGCTTAGTAATGTTAAACAAATAACTTTGCATGGTACTCAGGCAAGTTCCAAGCCCTGAGCAGCTGTTGAGTCTGAGCTTTAGAGACATCATCCTTGAGATCAACATTTTCAACTTGGATTTTAGAAATGTTTCTGATACCAGCAATCCAGCTTTTCAAGAACTACCTACTTAACCTATTTCTATCATGCTAATTATCTTTAATAGAACTAGGGAAAATTATGCTAATTTTCATCATTTTCTTGATCAGAGTTTGATTTTTTTCCATTTTACTTTGCAATTTGAGTTGGTTATAGGCACTTAAAGTTCTAATCCCATGTTAGGAAGGATCCACTCTCTGAAAGACAGACTTCTTTGAAGTCTGTCAGTACAAACTTTCATAACTACTATACAGTTTTGAACATCTTGGCCACATGTACATATTCTTTCAGTGTGATTTGAAATTCACTTGCATTAAGTGCAAATTCAGGTCACACAAACTGGAGCAGATAAAGATATTGTAAAGGTAGTACCCAGAAAAATGAAAATCTGTGCTAAATCATCCTGGGGTAAATACAAAGGCAAAAGTAAAATAGCAACTCCATTTCCAATCTGCCCATTTTGTTGTTGTATTTTCTCCTCTCCCTTGAAGAGTTTCTTTTGAATTCAATTACCTCTTTATGTTGATGCAGTTTGTAAAATGCAATCACAGTTTCCACATAATACACATATTATATAATCCTGGATTATGTACACGAACCCAAATAAGAATACAGCGCTCAGTCTGTTTCCTAATACATCTCCTTCCTTATTCAAAACAATTTTCAAGTTGCAGCACTGCTTCACTAAACCAAGGCATCAGTTCCCAGTTGTGATGTTGCCACTACCTCGGTGATGCATTCCTTTCAGCAAATGGACTTGTTCATTTTGCTGTGCATCTTGGATTTGAAGAATGAGATTAAAACATTTTGGTGAACAAAGCTAAACAGTTTAGATATGTGCATGGGGACACATCTATTCCTTTCCAACATTCAGAAGATATTCTGTGTAGGGGCTTGTAATGGTGAGATCAGGTGTCTGTATGATGTGCACTGTTGTGGTAGGCCTAAACAGGCCAAATTAGGCTTGTACATATCCTGGCTTGCCCAGGCATGTTTTTCTGCTCTCCCTCCTTCTGTTTTGGGGAGAGCAACCGCAGGAAAGGGACAAAGAACCTGGAGCCACTAAGTCTGGGGTCTGGGGTCTGCCCAGCAACTGCATTAAACAAGGTGCACACGGTTGCCTTGTGCAAGGCTGTGTTCTGCCCAAAAAAGGGTAAAGCAAGCCTATGGCTTCACCCAATATGGCCAAATCTTGGTTAACTGCCATTTCATTGGCTGTCCTGTGTCCAAAGGCCCATTAGTCTCGGGCTGTATTGGATAAAAGGAGATGAGCAGGGAGCACAGTGTGTGTTTTGCCATTACAAGGTGTGTCTGCTATTGCATCCTTGCCTGCTGCCTCATTGATCCTGAGCTGAGGCTCTGATACCTCCACGCATTCAGCCTGCGTAGCTGGCGTGACACCATGCCCAGACTGCACACCGCAAGACATCTGCCTGCACCTGAAAGCCTTCTGCCCAGACAGAGGCCCTGGAGATGACACAGATCGTCCAGAAAGCCAGGACCAGGTCAGAGATCGTCTGTCTCCTTTCTCCAGCGCAGAGAAGCCTGGGGAAACTCTAAAGCCTCTGACGGCTACCGACAGCAACCCCGCCACGAGCCTTGGGTACTGTCAGATAATACCTTTTTGTGAGTAAATACCAAAAGCCTCTTGTAATTATTAATTGCCTTCTACCATAAGCAGAAAGTTGCTCCTTGCGTACATCTAGTGAGCAAGCGGTGTACTGGCTGCAAGGGGTATACTGACCACAAAGCCTTCTCTTCCGGTTTAATCGAGTTCAATTAATGTATATATCTAATAGTTACTTCTAGATCCTATATTATAACCTGTATATGGTTTCCTAATGATGCAAGAACCTGTTATTATTCTTATTTTGGTGATCGGGGTGCCACGAGTTCTGAATATTTAATATTAATAAACTACATTAATAGTTTTGAAATATCACCTCGCAGTAATCAATTACCCCCTTCCACTACAGCACTAATAGAAGTCTTATTGTACAGCTTTATTTTAAGGCTTGGGATTATCAAAACCCTGCATATTTCCCAATCTAACCTGTGCAGCACAAAAAATAATCCTATACTCTTGCATTCACCCAGCTGGCAGAGTGGTGACCTATTCTAGCCTGCTCTGCCAAGTGCTGTCTCAACCCAAGGAAGAACAGCACAGTCAAGACCTTCAATAGATCTTTTCCTCTGTTTTTTAGCAGAGTAATAGAACTATTTTATAACAACTTTTTCTTTCTCTCTAGGATGTCTAAGCTTTAAAAATGTGTTGGATATGTATATTTAAACTACATATGCTGAAGGACAAAAGACAGTTAATTTTAGACTTGGAAGGAATAGATCAAAAGACCTTTATCAGCTGCTTACGGTGATTGAAAACATTTATTTGGTTTTGGATGCCAGCCCAGCACACGCAGCTAATAGCAAGCAGACAACCTCTGCTGATTTTTTAAAGTTTCCTCTCAAAACCCAGATATCCTTTGCCATTATTTTTAACATTTTACAAGTTCTACAGCTGGAGCCAGATTTAGCTGTTCTGTGAGCAATCAAACACAATCACATTACTGTTTGTCCATAGCAGTGATTCGGATGCATGCAGTTCTGATTAATTATATTAGAATCATTCACTCATAAGATTACAGGCTTAATTGGAGAACAAATACAAGGCAAAATGGACTACTTCTCCATGTCCCAGGAGACTGTTTTTCTAAATATGTATCAGACTGCTCTTGTGTATGCAAATACGATAAGACAATGAGGGGGGAAAAAAGCAACAGCAAACAAACAAACAAAAACCCAAACCCAAAAACAAACAAACAAAACCAGCACCAAAAAAACAAAGGGAGATTGCCATCATGTTGTGAAACCATCCAGGAACTGTTCATGCAAATGTAACAGATGCTATGCCCTCGTTTCATCTGGGATAGGGTTAATTTTATTCTGTAGTAGCTGGTATAGTACTATGTGTGATGCACAAGAAGCTGGGAGGGAGCATAATCATGGGAACTGAGCCAAATTATCCAAAGGGACACTCCATACCACAGAAAATCATTCTCAGTATATAAACTAGGGGGGGAGCTGGCTAGGAGGGGCAGACTGGCTGGACATCAGTCAGCAGGTGGTCAGTAATTGCATCACATATTGTTGTTGTTGTTGTTATTATTATTATTACTATTATTACCATCATTACTATCATTACTATTATTATTAAACTGTTGCTATCTCTAGAGTTAAATCATGACATCCTGTCTATCAAACAAGTAATTCTTTTTACAGTTTCAAGAAATGTCTTTTACAAAAGCTGGCATTTAGCTAAATTTTCTACATTTGTTTCTGTTACAACCCAGAAGTTTGTGTGGGTTTACAAATGTGTTTCTTGAGGTCTGTCCAGCTTTTGGTACATTCTTGGCTGAATGTTGCTTACTTAGAAGGCTCTCTTAAATGGTTTCAGATGGAAACCATGAGGAATTTCAACGTATTTCATAAGATTTGGGCAAAAGCAGACAAAATAGAATAACTTCAGGCTGTTAAGTCTTTGTGTTTCTGACAGTCATTTGAACCGGAGATACCCTTAGTTTGATGTAATTTCTGTACAAAGCACCAAAGAACTAGTCTAGACATGTCTACTTCAGAGGACACAATCAGATCCAAGTGTTCCATAGAAGGGCACTTTGGCTGGCTCATGCCCAGAGATGGAATACTGTGGGTAAGCAACTTCAGGATTTGAGCTGGCTCACATATGACCACTTTGAGATACAGGTGGGTATTGTCTGTCTACACCTGCCCAAAACGTATGGGTTTTTTTCTGCTGATCATCATGGTTAAGGAGATCCAAAACATTTATTATCTAACAGTGAAAAACTGCAGTTTATCTGAATCACTGACCACTGAACCAATGCTGTTTCCTTTTCAACCACCTGTTGTCTTATCTAAAACCAGTTCCAGCAATCTATTTCACTGATATGAGCTTACTTGAGTTTTAGATTCTGCAGAGCGATCCAAAGTATGCCTTGGTATGGTTCTTAAAAGGATGGCTTAATCACAGACAGGAGTTTTCTGTGCTGGTGTAGTACAAGCACATATTACTTGCACTTATAATTTCATTTTTCTTAGTCCTCATGGAAAGGAAGAGAAAATAAATTGCATTTGCATTTTTGCTGTTACCAACTCTGGACCCCCAGATAGCAGCATACATCAATGAAAGGCTACTGAACTGTTTTATTGTTGTTGTATTGCATTATTATTTTATTGTATGTCCAAGAGATAATTAATTAGTCTGACAATGCTAAATAGGCACCTTAAGAAGCTAACTTGTTAGGGCCAAGAAATGGTCAGCTTCAGAGAAAGAAATCAGGGGTGGAAGATGAGAAAGAATGGAGAACACTGCAAAACCTCCTTCAGGAAAGACCATCAGAGGGCTTGAGCACCTCTCCTATGTAAGAATTGGGGCTGTTTAGCCTGGAGAAGAGAAGACTCCAGGGAGACCTTGTAGCTACATTTCAATATATGAAGGGGACCTACAGGAAGGCTGGGGAAGGACTGTTTAGAAGGGAAACTGGAGCAGATTTAGGTTGGACATAAGGAGGAAGTTCTTTACAATGAGCATGATAAAATATGGGAACATGTTGCTCAGGGATGAGGTTGAGATCCTGTGCATGGAGACATTCAAGATCAGACTTGATGTGGCCCTGGGCAGCCTGATCTAGTTGAAGGTGAACTGCAAGGAGGTTGGACAAGATGACCTTTGAGGGTCTCTTCCATCTCAATGCAATCTATGAATCTGTGAAAAGTGAAGTAACCAAAATCCAGCCACTAGGATTCCTTCTGACTTCAAACCCTCAAATTGTTAAGACACAGCTGGGTGGTGGAGTGCACCTTAGTGTTAAAGGCTGATATTCAGCAGGATTCAACATTTCCATGAGGTATTTTAGTGGGGACTTCAAAGTAATGGCAACAGATGAATGGGGTGATGTGCATAAGGATTTCTGTGTAGTGAACAGAGACAGAGAGGGGAGGTTTGAATAATGCAGATTTGAGGAGGAATTCTATTTTCATTTTTCTCTCTAAGTCTTTTTATATTGGGTCTTACTGGGTAACAGAAGTGAACTTTTAGACCATCACATGCCATAGGTTACTTATGTAGGAGACCATAAATCATTATATCAAATCAGCTCTAACCAAAGTTAACGAGAATACCATCCCAGGATCCTTCGGGCAGATAACGCCTTAAAAAGTCAGCAAATGTATCTCAGGCATGATAAAAATTTGGCAGTGATTCACTTTATACCAGTCTGACCTAAATCAGCATCCTACCCTGCTATGAAAATACAGATTATTCTTAAAGCATCCTACTTGTGAAACTGTCTTCTCCCTAGTAACAGTGTGACACAGTACATCAGTGACTAAGCAATCCTATATTAAGATTTTTATTTTTATATTTTATATATTTTTTTATTTCTATATTTTATACATTTATTTTATATCCTTCTCCTACTCTCATTCCAATGTCAGATGGAAACAGTGAGTTCACCTGTCAAAGGTGTATGCTCAAGTAGGGGACCTCCTTCGCTTAGTGATGGAGCTCTGAGAGGAGGTAAGCAGGTTGAGGACCATCAGGGAATGTGAAGAAGAGCTAGATTCTTGGAGTCACATTGTGTTTCCTGTGAGAGAGCCCCAAGAGGCAAACAGAGCTCAGGTTATAGAGAGCTACCTGTCCTCTCATCCCCAGACTAAATGCAGTGACTCAGAAGATAGTGGGAAATGACAGCAAGTTCCTGACTGATACAACAGGCACTGCAGACATGTCCCCACAGTAACTACCTCATCTTCCCAGCTGCCTTTGCAAAACAGATATACTGTTCTGTGAAGGCATGCAGACAATGACAGGGGTGATGGATCACCCATATTGGAGGAGGTGCCAAGGTTTAGTTATTCTAGACCCCATATCAAAATCTCTGTAGTTAAGAATAAAAGATGGGTCATTGTCACGTTCTACTCAATTCTGAAGATCAAGGGCAATTAAGAAAGACCTCAAGGCTTTACAGTATCTGGTTAAGGAATCAGAAATGCAAGTAGTGTTCTTATCTATCCTCTCTGCATGTGATGAAGGAGTAAAGAGGAAGAGCCAGGAGATCAATGCCTGGCTCCAGGTCTGATGTCTCCAGCAGGACTTTGGGTTCTTTAATCTTAGCTTGATTTACAGGACACCAGGCCTGCTGCCAACAGATGGGATACATCTGTCTCAAAGGGCAAAAAGGTTCCTAGCACAGAAGCTAGTAGGACTCAGTGAAAGAGATTTAAACTAGATTTGAAGGGGGAAGGCCACAAAACTGGGTTGTCTAGAAATGAGACCAAGGATAGCACAGGAACACCTAAGAGCAATTGGGCAGAAACTGGGACAACCACTACAAAAAATTAGAACAACTGAAGTGTAAATATACTAACACATGCAGCATGGGAAACAATCACAAGGAGGTAGAAACCTTTGTCTACTAGAAAAATTATGATATGGTAGCCACCACAGAAATGTGGTGGGATGTCTAACACCATTGGAGTGCCACAACTGATGGCTATAAGCTCTTCAGAAGGGATAGACAAGGAAGGAGAGGTGGTGGTATGTCCCCTTATGTCAGGGAGTGTTTTGATTACATTGAGGATGATGATGGTGAAGACAGAGTTGAGTGTGTATGGGTAAGGATCAGGGAGAAGGTCAACAAAGCAGATATCCTGGTAGGAGTCCATCACAGACCACACAACTAGGATGGAGAGACAGATAAAATATTCTTTATGCATCTGGCAGAAGTTTCAACTTCAGTGATGTCTGCTGGAAACACAACATAGCAGAGAAGGAACAGTCCCAGAGGTTCCTAGAGTCTGTAGATGACAACTTCCTGACACAGCTGGTGATGGAGCCAAGTATGGAAGGTGCCCTGCTGGATGTACTCTCTGTGAATGGAAAAGGACTTGTAAATGAGGTAGCTGTTCAGGGCAGTCTTGAGCACAGTGATCATGAATATATGATAGAGTTCTCAATTGCTGGAGGAGTAAAGACGGGGAGTCAGCAAAGCTGCACCTCAGATTTCTTGAGGGCAGATTTTGACCAGTTTTGGAGGCAGGTGGACAGAGTCACTTGGGAGGCAGTCCTGACGAGCCAAGGAGTCCAGGAAAGCTGGACACTAGTCAAAAGGAAACTGCTAAAAGCAGAGGAACAAACTGTCCCCATGTGCTGAAAGGTGACTTGTCAGAGAAGGCTGGCCCANTGCAGGGAACTCCCAAACCTTCACACCCTCATGGTGAAAAAAGTTTTCCTTATGTTTACATGGAACTTCCTATGCCTCAATTTCCACGAACCTCTCATATATTCATAGAAAAATGCACCTTGTTTATGGGAGAACTGCCTTTTATACTAAGATTTAATTGAAGACATGAGTTAAATGTTCAAAATTCAAAATATTTTTTTTTTAGCCATTTTTTTTTTAATTAGTCAATTGCAATATGTAAATTTTCTGTATAGCACATTTTCCATCTGCAATAGTTTAGGGCAATGCCTATCCTGCCTGCTCCCCCAACAAAGTGAGGAGAAGAGTAACACACAAAAGTCAAGGCTGAGATAAAGAGATAAGAGTTTAGGATAAGATGAGATATCCTAAGCACAATCTGTAACTGCCTTAGCTAATAATAGCAGTACCTGGGACATAGCCAACGGTGGGAGATCCTGGACAGAGCCACACACAGATCAATATGATCCAAGCAATGCCAATGCCAATTTATTGAATGTGAATATGCATTTATATACCCTTCTAACAGACTGTTCAGGCCAGCAATTGGTCCAAATCATTAAGGGACAAGCTGTTGCCCCAAACAGCTGGCCCAAATCTCCCAGATACAAACTCTGGTGCAATTCTGTAATTGGTGTAATTCGTTTAAGGTGTGAGCTGTAAGAGACCAAGCAGTTGGTGCATCACTATCTGTTCAAAACACCCCTTGTTTTGCTCTTGAGCTTCTTCTTGTTTTTCTTTGATCTTCCTGCTTAGCTGTTTTTCTCATTCCTCTGGGGCCCACTTTGCAGGTGGTGTCCTTGGCCCTTCAGATAAACTTCATGTAGACTGTGAAACTTCAGCTTACAATTTTGCAGTTAGCACAGCTTGGATTTGCTCACGTATCCAGTTAATACAGAATATTTCCCTACAACTAATAGTCTAATTGATCTAATAATACAATGCATGATCACCTTAGCTTAGCCTATTTAAAGAAGAAGTACAGTGAAATACACAGGGAAAAAACAAAACAGCATAAAATAGAGATCCAAACCCAGCAGCTACGCAACTCCCACTAATTCTTCTGCCATATCCCAGAGAAGAGCCCACACCCAAGAAGCTGGAACCCAGAAGCAGCAACCAGAACAGGAAGCCTCCCATGTTGCAATTTGAACTTCAAGGTTCACAATACTTTGCTCCAGTTAGCACTTTCAGTATTGAAGCTGGCATAACTGCATCATGGTAGGAGTAACTGTAGCAGGTTCAATTCAATCCGTGACACCCTCATCTCTTAATGATCACATTTTCCTTTTCATAAGAACAGTTTCAGCATCACTTTTTAGTCCTGAGGTCATAAGATGTCTAAGTACTGGATCAAGAGATTGTATTATTTTTTCCAGCACCATGCTAAGACATTGGGATATTAAGATTAAAATGGAAATGTTGAGATTTAGTGATAGTGTGTGCAGCTGAAAATTCACAAAACTTGTCACAACTGAACACAAATGAAATCACCCATCATAGAATCATAGAACCATAGAATGGTAAGGTTGGAAGGGACCTCAAGGATCATCTAGTTCCAACCCCCTGACAGAGGCAGGGACACCTCCCACTAGTACAGGTCACTCAAGGCCTCATCCAACCTGACCTTGAACACCTCCAGGGAGGGAGCAGCCACAACCTTCCTGGGCAACCTGTGCCAGTGCCTCACCACCCTGACTGGAAAGAACTTCCTCCTGACATCCAGCCTAAATCTCCCCTCGGCCAGCTTAAACCCATTGCCTCTTGTCCGGTGATTGCAGGACCTTGTAAATAGTCCCTCCCCAGCCTTCCTGTAGGCCCCACTTGTATACATAATTTTCAAATGGACACATGAAATTACTTGAATTCCAGTAATGGAGGAAATATTTTCTTTGACCTGGCCAGACATAAACATTACAGGAAACTTATCTGAAGAGCAAAGTTTTGTTTCTTTCCAAAGAACACAAATGTGAAATGCCAGTGCTAAGAATCAGATGTTTAGGGAACATTGTCTGAAGGTAAATGTCTGAGTGCAGAAGATATGTGTCCATTGTGACTGAGCTCTGAGCTGGACTGCCACAGCTGAACAGTGCTAAACTTGAACCAATAAGCCTTACGAGAGGACACATACCTTAGTTTACACTAAACACTAATTCCTTTAAGCAGTTTTAGACCAGTGCACAAATACTGCATGTGTGTAACTGTCTGCATCCAGCCATGAAGGTACACTGAAAATCTAGGTGTCCCAGCTGAACTCCACTCTTTTATTAACCCTTCTATATAATGGTGGGACTGTTACATATGATCTTAGAATGTTGGTTTAGATATGCAGAAATTATAATCATACAATTTTGAAATATTTATTAAAGAGATGGTTTACACTGCCTTGGCCATTTTTTTTTTCCCCCAGGTGCCTGGAAGTGTAGAAATATAATTGATTCTTCCAATAAACTGCTAGAATTCAGTTCTGTGATGTAGATAAAAAGTTGCAAGCCATAATTAAGGGGATATGTGGATATCACACATCTTGAAAGCAACTTGAGCTGGTTTTTTTCATGGTAGTAGACTCACAAGAGAATTAAAGTCTTGAATCTACTGAAGAGAAATGCAATGGTGCAGGATAAACTCTGGATATCCAGAATTTAAAATATTACTTGTTTATACATAAGACACAACATGTCTTTCAAACTGGAAAATAAAAATCACATGTGACTGATTTTAAATGGAGTACATTCTTGTCCCAATCCTTCTATCAGCACCATTAGGAGAAAACTGCTAGGAAATATTATCTCAGCCAAAACATGCTTTGCCTAGACAGAAAACAATCCCCATTGCTTTTGTTTTTAAGTTCTACAATCTGTTTCCTTTTCCAAAACTCAATTCTGTACTTTCCAGTTTGCATCGTATTGAATTCTTTCCATGCCATTTATTCACATCCACAACAACAAAAAAACATAACCTCCATATGCCAGCAGTCCCTGAATAAATGGATCCTTTAAGTGATATTTTAGTTATTTAGATTGCAAAGGAGTATCTCGTGGTCAAAACTAATATTTTGGCAGATTGAATCAATGACTAGAATGAGGTGTGTGGTGTAAGAACCAGAATTTAATAGAAAAGGTATTTTGCCTGACTGTTAAAATCGTGTTCACAGCCATCAACTTTTCTTTACTGTGATTCGCTGACTGCGCTCTGCAGCTTATACCAGCACTTGAGTGTTTCTGGAATTACTCCACATCTAGCACAGTTCCAACTAATTGGTGCTTCTCAGAATCACATCCATGCTCCATTAGAAAAGAATAAAAATCCTGTTCTTACTTATAATGTACAGAGGGAACTCTTTATATTTTCTTGAGTTTTCACTGTACTGTTCACATTTGTCTCTCTGCCACATTTGTTTTTGGAGTCATTGTTTTACAAACACATCCTAATAAGACCCATTATGTTTGCTGGAGCAGTGCACTGACTATCCAGGGACACATACTTTCCTTCTTATAAAAGTGATCCATCATTAGTTCTGACTTATAAAAAAAAAAAAAAAACAACACAAATGAAAACATTGATGTGTTTCACCAATACTTATCTAAAAAGAATGACAGCAAGGATCTTCATCTTCATTAAGCCACTTTTTGTCTTTGCACATTTACATATTCCAAATTTAGAACCTATTAACTGCTAATGAGTATTGCTGCACTGTCATGTGTGAAATTCAGAATTTCAGAAATTTGGGGATGGACTAGATTTTCTGCATGCATTCCTGAGCCAACAGAATTCATTTTTATAGTACAAGGAACTTTAATTTTAGACAATGAATGTGTCATCCAGCCATGAGCAAGTTATGATTATGCCATTTATCTCTTCTTTATACCAAAAGTGTTCCCTTTTTTTGATGAGGGATTGCCTGGTGTATTATAGTTTATAAATTACTAGGTCACATGTCCACCAAGCACTCTATCACTCCCCTCCTCAGCTGAACAGAAAGGGGAGAAAATAAGATGGGAAAAACTCATGGGTCAAGATAGTGGCAGTTTAATAAAGCAAAAACTGTAATAAAACAAAGCTGTAATACTTAACAAAAGACAGAGGCTATAACTTATAGTCTAGCTTTACTTTTGAAGAAAATTCTGAAACCCTTAAATCTTGATGGATATAATAGTCTGGAGTATACTAATTATTGACCACTAGAGTAGACTTTCATAATAGTATCCATGACCTAGTCTATAAAAGGAAGCTTACTTCTTCAGCACAGAATAAAACATTGGAATAAGTAAAATATAACCATGTGTTTCATATTGGAAAGGGAATCTCTATGAAGGTAAGATGATCAATTCTCAAGACATACAGCAACACTGGAGACTGTGAATGAATGTCCTCATCAGGCATGACTCCTTAGTCTTATAATCAAAATGGTGGGCACAAGTTTTAGATGAAAGAGTGCTGGATAGAAAGAACAAAGTTGGTTCTGAAGAGGGCCTACAGGAAGGCTGGGGAGGGACTATTTACAAGATCTTGCAATGACAGGGCTAGGGACAATGGGTTTAAACTGGCAGAGGGAAGGTTTAGACTGGATGTTAGGAGGAAGTTCTTTGCAGTGAGGGTGGTGAGGCACTGGCACAGGTTGCCCAGGAAGGTTGTGGCTGCTTCCTCCCTGGAGGGGTTCACGGCCAGGCTGGACGAGGCCTTGAGTGACCTGTACTAGTGGGAGGTCTCCCTGCCTATGGCAGGGGGTTGGAATTAGATGAGCGTTGAGGTCCCTTCCAACCGTACCATTCTATGATTCTATGGTCTGGCAAGTAAGAAGACATAGATCTCCATACAGCTGATTGTAAATGATTTACCTTCTTACCTGTAAGTATTACCGATAAAAAAAAACTCTCCTATTCTTCCCTTTCAATTCCCTCTTCAGCCCCAGGCTGGTGTTTTACCTTTTACACAATCTATAAAAATTTGCAAAACAGTTCTCATACATGTTACCCAAAGCATATGGATGTAGGACATACTTACCCATAGATCAAATGAAATGTGTTAGAAACCACATGAAATCCTGTACAAAATGCGCAGCGCTACAGAATCATGATAAGTGGATCTCTCAAATATCTGACAACTAAGAAAAAACCCATTATTTAGTTCAGAGAACCTTAGTATCACTGAGAAAATTCTGATAAATTATTCACTGTTATTTGTTCTGTTTGAGAAAAAAAAATTAAAAATGCCTTCCTAGGAGTTACAAAGCAAATATTTCAACCTGGTAAGTGGAAATACTGCCCACATTTAAGGCTAAGATCAGAAGAGATTCCATAAAATCACAACTTTCAAGCAGTAGAAGTTCTTTATTCCAATATCTTCAAATGGAAGCTTTATGAGAAAAAGAAAAATATTTTAGAAATCTCTTTGTAGATCGTTTATTTAATTTGATGAATGTACTTCTAGAAACCCAGTTGAAAAATTGTCATGATACTCTAAAATAGTCTGCATTTAGTATATATTTTCATATTTAAATGGACTGATTCAGAAAAAGACAGAGGCAGGAAAATTAAACAAATCAAGGCTTAAGATAAACATTGAAGAAAGAGTCCAACTTGGAGACAGGGAGAAACAAACAGAAAAGGAATTTTTTGTCTTCCTTAGGGAAAACCTATTGATACCCACTTCTATTTACAGATCCCTCATGCATATTTTTTAACTGATTAATTTGCACAGCAGAATGATAGACACTTCTCCCACACACACACTTTTGTCAGTGACAATGATTGTCTATGAATATCAAATCATATACAGCAGGATGTGATTATGAGCTGCCAGGTTTGATTTGTTGAACACATTACATTTGCATACTCTAAAAAATACCTTGAGATGTAAATAAATTGGATGCAAAAAAAAAAAAAAAAAAAAGGACAGAGAAATAAAGTTTTGTTTAGGTATTTGTAAGAGTTATTTTAATAAGACAAGTTTCTGTATATTTGTTATATTTCCATTCATTTGGTCTTCAGTTCACATTTTAATTCCCTTAATTGAAAAGTGTTAGACATGTATACTTACTAGATAATCTCACAGTCCTACACAGAGAACAGTAAATGGTTTCAGGACAACCTCTTTTTGATAGAAGATAATTTGTCTTTTGGCCTCAGCATCCTAGAAAGTCCAGCAGTTTTTCTTTCAGCAAAGAAGATCTGCATCTTTGTCAATGACTGTTCACATGGGTGGTAAGTGTGAATGGTTTGCAAGATGATGACAAGAGAGTAGGTTGAAGATGAGAAGGATGTATAGAGACTGGATATAGGTGCATGGCCAGAATGTAATTGCTGTGTTTTAAAAACTTATCCCAGTGCATGGATAAGATTCAGCCCTAATTGAAATATATACATACATATATATACATATATATACACACACAGAGACACATATACCAGCATTTACTGAATATCAGAAGATATTTCAGTCACAGTACTTGTGCTCCCTCTTTTCAGGGATGCAGTATTTCCCTTCTTTATGAAGGATTGGTTTCTATAATTTTTTTTTTCTTTTTGTATGCTTGCTCCCTTCTTTTTAGTTACATATATCTGCTACGAGTGGGTGGCTGTCAGTGCATGTGGGAGAGCACTTGGTTACATCAGAAATTCTTCTTGTTTCATGAGTGTGAGGAGTGAAGGAAAAACTCCCACTGACACACATTTTTCAGCCTGTTTAAATAGATTTAGCAATACAAAAGAGAAGATAATAATCTGGACACCCACAAACTAAGGGCCTACTCATGCCATTCACATCTACCCACATCTGCATTTACACAGAAAAATGAGAAAGTCATCCACCCCTGCTGCCACAACTCCCCAATTCCCTGAAGTTCAGACATTTTCTCTATCCAAGGTCATGTTGAGAGAAGAATATCCTTGGGAAAGGTAACCACTATAAATCTTGTAATTTGGGATATATTATGATCACCCACAAGTTTCACACTAATTTGGCAGAAGAAAATTGTATTTTTCTCAAAGCTGATCCATGTTCATTGAAAACTGTCCAAGAGAGCCACCAGCATCCTGGGGTGCATTAAGAAAAGTGTGTTCGGCAGATCTAGGGAGGTTCTTCTCCCTCTCTACTCTGCCCTGGTGAGGAGACCATACCTGGAATACTCTGTCCAGTTTTGGGCTCCCCAATTCAAAAGAATCAGGGATCTGCTGGAGAGAGTCCAATGGAGAGCTAGAAGGATTATGGGAATGGAACATCTCTGCTACAAAGAAAGAGTGAGAGACCTGGGACTGTTTAATCTTGAGAAGGTTGAGAGGGGATCTTATCAACATCTCTAAATATCTGAGGGATGGGTGTTAANGCTCCAGAACTGCACACAGTACTCGAGGTGGGGTCTGACGAGAGCAGAGTGAAGGGGCAGAATCCCCTCCCTTGACCTGCTGGCCATGCTTCTCTTGAAAGAAGTGCTTCTGAAAGACACAAAAATGCAAACTACGTTTTTTCTATTTTCAAAGGTTTTCTTTTTGTCACATAATATCTATTGTTCAGTTTTACCAGAAAAGAAGTTTAATGNTGATGGAGCAGTGAAACAGGCTGCTCAGCGAGCTTGTGGAACCTTCTCTAGAGACTGTCAAAACCCACCTGGATGCATTCCTGTGTGGGACTGCTCTAGCTGATCCTGCTTCTANAAAAAAAAATCTTTCTCATCATCTACCTTCATTAAATTAATGTGAAGCTGAATTTTAGTAAGTCCACAAAACATGGAATAACTCAGACACTCGNCCAACCCCTAACATTTTGTGAACCTGTGATTCCCAGAGTTTACACAGAGAAAGACACAGACCTGCATCCAGGGAATGGAGGCATATACAAAAAATAAAGGTAACAGCAGAAAGACCAATATGCAGTGGGTTTAGTGCTACAGCTTAATTACTTTAAGATTCTTGTTTAGCCATAAAAGAAACAAGAAGTATTTTAGATGTCTGTAATAGATTAGTTGGCAGGTGTTTATGGGGAGCACATGCCAGTGTGAGGCTGCATGGAGAGAAGCATGAAATTTTTTTCAGAATTCAATAACTGAGTGATGAAATCTAACATAATTGATTAGTCAAATGTAAAAGTAAACATTTCAGTAGTTAATAATCTCTAATACATAAACATCAGTTCAGTCATACATACCTTTTAAAAGAGATTTAAAAGAGAAGGGCAGCACAAATTAATCACAAATTAATGTGATATTGTATTATATAATGGAATATATTTAATTTCAAAATCAGAGGCAAATCAAATTCTGTTTAACCATATTGAACTACATACAAGTTTTAGAAACTGTTCCTTTAAAATAACACTTACTACCAAAACATACTGTGTGAACTCAAATGCATTTATTTTGCAAAGGCTAAACCAAACTTCTAAGTGATTATTTTCTGAAATTCTACAGGGTTTAAATAGAGTTCTTAGANGCTCCAGAACTGCACACAGTACTCGAGGTGGGGTCTGACGAGAGCAGAGTGAAGGGGCAGAATCCCCTCCCTTGACCTGCTGGCCATGCTTCTCTTGAAAGAAGTGCTTCTGAAAGACACAAAAATGCAAACTACATTTTTTCTATTTTCAAAGGTTTTCTTTTTGTCACATAATATCTATTGTTCAGTTTTACCAGAAAAGAAGTTTAATGCATCAGCTAATTAAGAAAAAAAAAATCTTTCTCATCATCTACCTTCATTAAATTAATGTGAAGCTGAATTTTAGTAAGTCCACAAAACATGGAATAACTCAGACACTCGCTCAAGTCCCTGATTCTGTAGAAATATAAATCTGATTTTATTTCTTCCTTATCAATTAATATTTTGCCTGCTTATTCTATTGTTCTACCTCTGCTGTGTTCCTACTCTCCACCTCCACAGTTCCTTGATGTCGTTTTTTCCACTCACATTTCTTCCTTAGCATGAGTGGTTTTTTTAGCATAAAAGAACAAAAATGAGAAACAAAGTTCTGGTTGCCATATTGTGTGCTTTGTTTTCATTAGTTTTATAATAGGCTTGGTGACTTTCTTTTGTTTATTTCTTTCTGCAAGATGCTTTGATGGATTTCACAACGAAGGCCTATTTCACTTATTTTTTTTTCATACACACTGGGTTTTACAAAATGACCTTGAAGACTTGATCATTTAACCACTGTTAATGAATTGTTATGTAAAGTTCTTACAGAATTAACTTATGAAATAACTATGGTCTTGCTGAATTACACTTGCTAATCAACAGTTCTGTTCTCACAATACAGGAAATTCATCCATCCAATTGCCCATCAAGAGATTTAACAGGAAGGGGAACTATAATTGCCTTCCTACAGCTACTTTTACCTCAGTCTATGAGTAGCCCCCTTTGAAAGCATTTAATAGTACTCAATTAATCTAATTTTAATAATCTGAAAGTTGGATGTCTACTCTAAATTTAGATTCCATCTTCATAGTAAGTGAAGGAAGATAACTGTTTCTAAAGGTAGATTTATCCTCAGTATCTCTAGAGGTGTCTAACTCTTTATGCAATATAAAAGGACATTAGCCAACTGATTTAGCATAGGTACCTAATTTTAGGTGGCTACAAATTAAATTATAAAAAATTCACCCATAGATAGTTTATAAAATGTGATCTTTGCTTATTTAAATTCAGAACATTTCCTTTTATTAGTTGTTCAATTGGCTCTACACATTTTGACTTTTTACAGATACATGATTACACAATTAGTCACTGAAAATATAGTACTTGTTCTTTCTCACCTTCCAAAAGTAACAGAGCAGGAAACTTAATGAAGGAATTTCTGCAGACACAAAAATCCAGTAAGGAGAATATGCCACTATATCTTCTAGAATAATGTTGATTAGTTTAGGAGAATTTTAAGGTAGTTCTTGCTTTATAAATGATTGCTTAAAAAACCACAATTTCCTGTGTGGGGTTCAGAGAACCACTGATGAAATCCTACATATCTCTGAGGACATTTAGAGAAATCAAAATAAAAGAAATAAAATAAGCGTATAGATTCTCTTGGCTTTGTTATGCATATATTATATATAATTAATATCGATATTTATATAATGTATATATATAATTAATGTTATCTTCAATTTTTTTATTAAATAATATTTGATTTTACAAAATTGATTAGGTTTATTAGCTGATATATTATGCACTGTAGCGAAAGAAAATTATGTAGCCACCTGTGTGCTCTATTTTGTGTTTCAGGGTTTAGAAATGGAGAGTGTAACCCAGTGTATTTTGCTGTCCAATTTTTTTCCATATGAATTTTACCAACAAGCTTCACCACAAAACAGGCAAAATATATCACTGTTATTGGCAGTAGTTACACAATGTGGCATTGAATAGACACATGATATATTAAAAGTTGAGGTTGCATTCACTTTGTGGAAGGTGTCCTGGTAGGGTATAAATCCTGTCAGACCAGTTTAACCCTTACTCTCCTTCTCCTGTTGTGGGTCCGGGAGCTGTNAGTGCAGCACCCGGCACTTGGATTTGTTGAAAGCCATCCCATTGGACTCTGCCCATCTGTCCAGGCGCTCGAGGTCCTGCTGCAGAGCCCTTCTGCCCTCCAACCCACCAACATCTGCCCCCAGCTTGGTGTCATCTGCAAACTTGCTGATGACTGTCTCGATGCCCTCATCCAGATCATCAATGAAGATGTAGATTGAGCAAACAATGGAGCAGCGAAGCCTTGAGGGCTAAGAGCTTAGCACCATGTGTCAGATGTCTGGTGCTGCCCTCAGCATGCCTGCGTGGTCACATGAAGCTTTGGCCAGAACAATTCATTGGCCAGAACAATGATGCTGCTGCCTATTGGCCAGTTTCGTTTTCAAAATGATGTATTTAATGGGGGGTGATTTAGAAACCACGTTTCTGCACCCTCTTTTCTGCCTTTCTGCACTGACCCTCCACCAGGACCAGTAACCCATTTGTGGCTCATTAACTGGGAATCATTGCAGCCACGTTTGCAGGCTTAGCAGCAACTCAGTTCTCCCCTTCCCTCTACCTGGAATATTTTGTATTTTACAGTGAGATCATTATCATGAGTTTTGGAAGCATCCTTGTACAGGACACTTACTCAGGGACCAAGGTGTCGTGAGTACATCTGCTAGAGTTAATGCTAAGGCTTTGTAACACAGTTAGAACTTTTCCTGTTTTCACATTCCTATTTTTTAAAATGTTTAATTCTGAGTTCATAAATATCCTTTGTGCAACTATTTCCTGTCAACCAAAAATACAAAGAATCTCAGGGAATTTTCCTGCATTTTAAAATATTACTAATACAAATTAATATTCATATAGAAATTAATTATCATAATTCATAACAGATTATTAATATCTATATCAGAAGGCAGAATTTGTATTAATACCAAACACATACTTCAAAATTGTGTTCCAGAGCTGATTCTAAACATTTACCCTAATTTATCCTGGTTTTAGCTACCTCATCTTTGAACAGCCAACATCAGATTTTAATCTAGTCCATTACTTGGAATAAAGGTTTGTCACAGGTTGTGTGGAATCTGCTGCTGTTCACACCATGTTCATATCATGCTGGCTTCAAAATGAGATGCTGGCTGAAGCAAAGTATTATGGGGCTTGAAGTTCAGATTGTAACTTGATAGCCTTCCTGTTCTGGCTGCTGTTTATATTTTCCTAGTTTTGAGGGTGTTGGGCTCTTCCACTGGGATGGCAGCAGGATGGAGAGAGATGCAGTGTTAGCTTTCTGGCTTTTGCTGTTGTTTTCCAAATTTTGCTACACTTTCTGTAAGTAAGTGTAGTGAGTTTGGATTCACTACTTGGAGCTGGGGTTAATTCTCCTCAAAGCATCTTTCTAGTGCTGTGCCTGGAGTGTTGATAACACATCAGTGTTTTGGATACTGCAGAACTGAGCACCCTGGCTGTTTTTTTCCAACATCTCTCTACCCTAAGAGTACGCGGAGGGGACATAGCCAAGTCAGCTAACCCAGGCTGGCCAAAGGGATATTCCATGCCATATGACATCAGCTCAGATATAAGAATGAAGTTAAAGAAGGAAGTTTGGAGAGATTTGTCCATAATGTCTGTCCTCCAGAGGAATCACCAAGTGTAGAGAGCCCTGCTTCCTCGACACTGAATATCATCTGTTGGTGGGAAGTAGAAACTAACATCTCTCTCTACTTCTGCTTCTGCACAGTCTGTTGCTTTGCTTCTTGTCATTATTAAATTGCTTCTATCTTATTTTGCCTAACTTCCTTGTCGTCCTTTTGACATCTCAGATCTCTCCAGATTTATCACATGAGATATGTGGGGTTTGATGTGGTTATTTCTGAGGGAAAGAGGAGAAAGGGGCAGGAGGTTTGGGTCAGGAGCCTCCTGGCAATCTGGTCGTTTTGGGAGGGATTTTGTGTTTCTGTATTACTTTTGACTTGTATATGATTGTATATTGTGTGTATATATGCTTGTAAATTGTGCTAAGCTATAAATATAGCTTCATTCCTTAACTTCCAGACAGCTGAGTCTAGTCTGGGTGATTTTCATAGTGCGGGAAGGGTAATTTCCATTACACCTCATGTTGAGGTGCAACTTCCTGTGTTCCAGTTTGTGTCCACTGCCCCTCATCCTATCACAAGGTACTACTGAACAGAGACCGGCCCCTTCATTGATATCCACCTTTCAGATATTTGTAAACATTAATAAGATCCCCTCTCAGCCTTTTCTTTTAGAGGCTAAACAGTCTCAGGTCTCAGCTTTTCCTCATAAAACAGATCTTCCAGTCCCTTAATCATTGGACTCTCTCTAGTACTTCCCTGTCCCCCCTTGAACTGAGGAGTCCAGAACTGGACACAATACTCCAGATGTGGTCTCACTAGGACAGAGCAGAGGAGGAAGGAAAACCTCTCTTGACCTCCTGGCCACAATCTTCTTAATGCACTCCAGAATACCACTGACCTTCTTGGCCATAAGGGCACATTGCTGTCCCAAGGATAATTTCTCCATCAGGACTCCAAGGTCCTTCTCCATGGAACTGCTTTCCATTAGATCAGCCCCTAGTCTGCACTGGTGAATGTTGTTGCTACTCACCAGTGCTGTGATATAAGACAATATTTAACGTGCATTCACTCTTCAGTCTTGCTACTCATCACCTGTGGACATGCTGTCAGTCAGCTAAATCAGACTTTACTAATTTGGAGGGAGAATGGACCAAGCATGAAAACAATTGACATATACAATTTCATATTTTAAATGTACATATTTTATCTCATGAACTAATTTACATGGGAAGGTGTGTAAATTATAGATTGAGGATGTGACGGTTTGGGAGTTCCCCACCCCCACACACTTTGTAAAATGACCCAGACTAGAACTCAGCCAGCCAGAAGTTAAGGACTGAAGCTCTATTTACAGCTCAGCACAATATACAAGCAGATATATACACTAGATACAGGAATATTTACAGAAATATACAAGTTAAAGGTAATACAGAACCACAACACCCCTCCCAGAAATCAGAGACCCCAGGAGGGGCTTCCAACCACCCTTCCACCTTCTCCCCACCCCTATACCTTACCCCAAGGTTTGCCTTACATGCAAGATGAATTTTTGAGGATCGGCCAGGGGGAGATTAGAAGAAAAGTGGTTAGTGAGGTTACTCAGCAGAGAGGAGAAGCCAGAAGTTAGACCACCCGAGATGCTGTGCCGCAGAGACTCACTTATCTTTGTTTTTAGTACTTNACGTGGCACTTGGTGCCATGGTCTAGTCTTGAGGTCTGTGGTAATGGGTTGGACTTGATGATCTTTGAGGTCTCTTCCAACCTTGGTGATACTGTGATACTGTGATACCGTGAGGTAGGACCCACAGATTCCACACACCTGGCATTCATCCGGAATAACTGAGCTCCCTTTGGTCTTTTATCAGCAGCTCTATACTGCAGTATAAAGGTACAGAGGGATAGTCGCAGATTTTTGCAGTACAATAAAATTCGCACATGTAGAATGTAATGATCATTCTCAATATACAATACATGTGATTTTCCCATTAAAAATGCTATCCACATATTTTTAAAATGAGCCAGAGAATAGGTGTACAGCACACACTAGAGTGTATATTAGAACACACCCAGGGGTACATTCAGCTTTTGGTGATGCATGTAATTACCATAATGATACTGTGAGTTATGTGCTTATTTTAAGCCAAGTCCTTTTAATACTGATATCAGTAGGAGCTCAATCGCAACATCAGGAATAAAAATGTATCCCTAAAATGAAGACCAGTGATTTAAAAATCAAGCCCCAGAAAACATTATATTATACAAACCCGCAAATATTGTTAACATGATTTACTGAGCTGCTTCACGTGATTATCATCATCATCATTCTGCAAATCCATGTGAGCCTCCAATGCTGTTAATGAAAATCATCAGCATCAAAGATTGCATAATACAGATATATGTCATAGAGTTTACATGTGTAAATTTGCACTTGATTTGTGTCATACAAAGCATTCAGACTTCAGGCTGAAATACAATTCTGAAGAATGTACTTATTTTATATATATTTTTATATATATATATATAAACATTTTTTTAAAAATCAAGAGAAAGTAATCATACTAGATGAAGAGTTTATTACCACTGCTAGGTTACAGTTGTTTACTTTTGGTCATACTTGGATATTGTGGGAAAAAAAAAAAAGAAAAAATAATACTTTTCTCTTAATTTAAAAAAAATATTTTGTTTGAAAGAATAAAATATCTTTCTCCATATTCCTACATTCTATGCATGTAGCTCAGGCCGAAGTTTGGGACAGACAGATAAGTAGCCAGTAGTATTCTCACCTATTGTTCACCCACTCTGGGTAAGAGAAACATTATTTAGGAAAACAATATCATGAATTAATCAATTGCAATAACATAGATGTCATAAAACGTTGTGTTGAACACTGACTGGCTGCCAAGTGCACACCAAGCCTCTGTCTCAGTCACCCTTTTTAACAAGACAGGGAAGAAAACACAATCAAAAAGCTCATGGATCAAGATAAGGACAGGGATATCACTCACAATTACAACATAGTTTAGATGGGAACATTAGTTTAATATATTGCTAATTAATAACAGAGTAGGATAGTAAGAAATCAAAACAAAGCTAAACCCACCTTCTCCATACTCATCTTCTTCCAAGGCACAGCTTCACTCAGAGGATCACGAAATGGTAGGATGATAGGGGCTGGAAGGAATTTCTGGAGATCATGTAGTCCAGTTCACCCTGCCTAAGCAGGTTCACCTAAAGCAGGTTGCACAGGATGGTGTCCAGATGGGTTTGCAATGACTCCAGTGGGTTGATTGAGTCTTCGATTGGAGCCAGAAACCAGCCTAATCATGGCTTGGTAGAAACTGATCTTTGGAGGCTGGATTGGAATAAAATGGAATTGGAGCAAAACAGTGAGTGAGGTGAAAGAATGCAGACACAGGAAACAGAGCTTGAGAGGTGAATCTAGGAGTGGGAAACTACTATAGGAAAGAGAAGCAGGGTCCTGCTCTACTGCAATGTTTTTGTTACAAAACCAAATTGATGCTTTATAACATAAATGCTGTGGCACCAGAATGCACTGTATCTCTCTTCCATGAATCAAAATGACTAAAACAAACCAAACCAGACAAAAAAAAAATATCCTGTGAGACTTAGCTTACTGCGCAGGTTCCTCTTTTTGTCTTTTGTTGTGAAATCAGCAAAAGATATTTTTTTTCCCCTTAACTAAAATTTATCATTTTCCCTTCCTTGAATTTATGCCTTATTGGGCCCTTGAGCCCACTCAGGTCTATAAAGATATAATATTCACATACATCATGGTCTTTAACAAATGGTCCTGTATGCCTGGTGCTGTTTTATGATAAATTATTTTCCTCTATGGCTCCCTCTAAATGTATCCTATGTATTCCAAGTGTTAAATTGATTTTGTTATATGACAATCCTAACATCCTTTTTATTGTAACTTCTACAACCTCTTTTAAGGAATAATGGGTTAAGGAAGATGTCATCAGGCATGCCAATCACTTCAGCCTGTCTAGTATTTAAAATCAGGAAGCAGGACTGTATTACTAATCTTTTCCCATCTTTCTCTCATTCACAAACATACATACATAATGCTATTTCTAATAATTCTTCACAGCCATCTGCTCTAAATCAGAAATGATAATAATTACAGAAATGCAGCATGTGGTTGCCCTTGACATTTCATCTCCTCTTCACACTTTGCAAAACTATAACACGGCCAGCCTGGAAAGCATTCCTATTCTGATTTTAAATGTGACAATACAAAATGAGAGCTTCAGACTGAGTTCTGGGTCTTTACTGGCAGCCCTGAACATGGAAACACTCTAAGCAACAGATGTGCACAAATGCACAACATATGTAAAGAAAAGAATTCCTGGTTTATGAAAGCTTAGAAAAAGTATTTTTAAAATTCTCAGAAAAATACACCTAATATCAGAGACCAGGCCTTCCATACTGGTAGAGATCATGGGTCAGATTCTGACTGTTCACAGAATCACAGAATGGTAAGGTTGGGAGGGACCTCAAGGATCATCTCGTTCCAACTCCCTGCCACAGGCAGGGACACCTCCCACTAGTACAGGTCACTCAAGGCCTCATCCAACCTGGCCTTGAACACCTTCAGAGAGGGAGCAGCCACAACCTCCCTGGGCAACCTGTGCCAGTGCCTCACCACCCTCACTGGAAAGAACTTCTTCCTAACACCCGGTCTAAATCTCCCCTCTGCCAGTTTAAACCCATTGCCCCTAGTCCTGTCATTGCAAGACCTTATAAATAGTCCCTTCCCAGCCTTCCTGTAGGCCCCCTTCAGATACTGGAAGGCTACTAGAAGGTCTCCTCTAAGCCTTCTCTTCTCCAGGCTGAAGAGCCCCACCTTTCTCAACCTGTCCTCAGAGGAGAGCTGCTCCAGCCCTCTGATCATCTTCATGGCCCTCCTCTGGACTTGCTCCAACACTTCCATGTCCTTCCTGTGCTGGGGGCTCCAGAACTGCACTCCAGATGGGGTCTGACGAGAGCAGAGTAAAGGGGCAGAATCCCCTCCCTTGCCCTGCTGGCCATGCTTCTCTTGATGCAGGTCAGGACTCAGTTGCCATCTGGCAACACACTGCAGGCTCGTGTTGAGCTTTGCATCAACCCAGACCCCCAGGTCCTTTTCCTCAGGGCTGCTCTCCAGCCATTCCCCACCCAGAGCAATGTGAGATGGATGAAAGAGTCATAATATTCTATGAAACCACAAGTCTTCCGCCTGTGATTGATGTCCTGTCCCCCTTATTACCACCTGCCCAAACCTGAAGCATCAAAAGGCCTTTATGAACTTCACTTTATGTGTGTCTCTGAAGTACATTACATCCTTACTTCAGACACTCTGAAATCATAAACCTCCATATTCTTTTGAAGGATACAGACTTACAATAATCCCACCAGGAGTGAGGTGCCTTCAAAACAGACCCTGACCTGAGTGCTCCCTGGATGAACAATCCTTATGTGCTGAGGCATGCATCTTCCCTTTCTGGAGAAACTGAAGGCAGATAACATTTTGATATGTAGGCAAAACTGATGCATGGCTATGCAAACAAAGACAATTTATAGCAGTGAGTAAAAATCATACCACCTCTGATTCAAAGAAGTACAACTGATGCCTATCCGGAGGAGGCCCCACTTTCTGAATCATCCTGGATGATGCTTATTCACAGGCACTGCAGGAGCAAACCTACTTGACAGGAGGAGGATGACATTTTTACTGTGCCAGATTTTGCTCACACATGACAAAAACCGAGGGAAAGCCTGTATGAGATGGGAAAGATTCAGTCAAGTGCGGCATTTATTCCTCACTTGCTGAAAAATAGAGCTGTGTCCCTCAAAAGCTGTTGCCATGAAACATCTATTTTTTTTTGCTTGTACACAATTGCTGTCACTAGTATGAGTTGCCTTCTCTATCACATGTTTTTAGTTGCACCAGAGAGAGATACTTAGCATTTCTTTGCCCTCTTCTTCAAAAGACTATAAAATTAGGACAAGAGGAAATGGCCTCATGTTGTGCCAGGGTATTAGGAAAAATTTCTTCACTGAAAACATGAAGTATTGGAACAGGCTGCCCAGGGAAGTGATTGAGTCACTATCTCTGGAGGTACTTAAAAGATGTGCAGATGTGGCATTTAGGAACACATTTTAGTGATGGATTTGGCAGTGTTGGGTTTATGGTTGGACTCAACAACCTTAAAATTCTTTTCCAACCTAAATGATTCTGTGATTTTAAGTTGTCAGATCATCCAATTGGCTTAGATGCTTGGGTTGGCTAGGTTAGCACTTGCCTCCTGATTTGGGTTAAGCAGATAAAACAGCTGACAGTGACCCTGAAAATCACGCTAGGAAATAGGAGTGTAGAAGGTGGAAGAAAGTAATTTCATGCTATTATCTGAATAAGCTTACTTTGCATGGCTGCAGCAAATGTCTTAGAGGCAGGTACAACTCCCACCCTATTCTGCCTGTTAGCGCAGAATCCAGCTTGATCCCAACCCTCATTCCCACAGCTTCCCCTACCAGGACTATATATTTCGAGGTATGTTGTAAGTTTTGATTCCAACAGTTCTATTTCCAGTTGAATCATAACCTCCAGCATCAAGCTAATATAAGTGGTAAAGAAATTATCTAAGCCGTCCTTTGCATGTTGTGACTGATCACAAATTCAAGAGTGGGATGAAAGTTATTGCCACAGGTACTGATGACATAAAAGACAGGTTGAGAAGATGAAGATAAATAATATTGGCACCTGCTGAACTTTCCTTTTTACTCTGAATAGATATTCCCTTATACCCCCCAAAAATGATAACATTGACAGGAGTGGGTAAGGTGCCAATTCACTGAAGACTACATGCATGCCTGGTCTACAACCAGAAATGGAGTATTTAATTGTTTATATGACTTTTTTTAGGCTTGCCTATAACTGTGTACTTATTTAATATTCAGATGTATGTCTCCATTCAAATGCAAAACTTGGAGCTTTCCTCCTTCTGCCAGACAGATCACATGAAGGCACACCATGTGCAAAAGCTTTAGAAGAAAAGAACAAAAAAGTAAAACCTCTCTCCATGTGAATCTTCACTTTTAATAATGGAGATATGAACGTGTGACAGGAATGCATCAAATTGCTTTATTCCAGTAATTTAGAAGCTCCAAACCTTTTAAAATAGCTTATCATGACTAATCTTTTGCTGTCCTTTTAATGAAGCAGAAAATGTTCAGGCTGGAGAATTTTGGGGAAATTCAACTACAAAACATGCTTAAGTTGAAAAAACTAATTGCTGGGTGCATATTTTGTTGACAGGTGACAATTTAAAAAAGCAAGACTACAATCAAGGTTCAAATGCAGTCTTGGAAGTCATGCTGAGTAAACCATTGCAGCCCAGGATGACCTTTCAGCACCAGAGGCAATACATCAATAATTGATGTTCTTCTCACTTGTTACACAGACATCAATAGGATGGAGTCTAGTTGGAGGCCTGTAATTAGTAGGGTCCCACAGGGGTCAGTACTGGGACCGGTTCTATTCAATATATTCATCAGTGAACTGGATGAGGTCACAGAGTGCACTGCCGGCAAATTTGCGGATGACACCAAACTGGATGGAGTGGCTGCCACACCAGAAATCTGTGCCCCTACTCAGTGAGACTTGAACAGGATGGAGGGTTGGGCAGGAAGAAATTTAATGAAATTGAAGAAGGGCAAGTGTAGAGTCTTGCACCTGGGAAAGAACAACCCCAGGGATCAGTATAGGTTGGAGTGATCTGTTGGAAGACACGCAAAGGGAAAAAGATTTGGAGGTCTTAGTTGATGGGAGGTTGACCATAAGCCAGCAATGTGCACTTGTGGCCAGGAGGGGCAATGCCATTCTGGGGTGTTGTCAAGGTCCGGAGGACAGAGATTAACAACATCTCTGTCCAGAGGAGCAAGATTTATTCTTCTAGATTTCCATGTTGTGAAATTAAGGTGCCAAGAAGATGATATATCATCACAAAACTATTTATTAAAGGATAAAGTTGAACAAAACAGAGGGAATGAGAGAGAGGGCGGGGAAGAGAGGGAGAGGGAACAACAGAGAAAAAGAAGAGCAGGGAAGGAAAAGAGCAGGGATTATATTTCCATCAGCCAAAGATGGTGGGGAGAGAGAGAGACACGTGTGCCTGGCCCAGGGATGTTCTTCCTGTGGAGTTCAATGGGAGTTCTTCTGGAGCTGTTCTGCAGGAGTTGTTCCTCAAATTCTTCTGGTGGAGGTGCTCTGATGGAGATGCTCCTGTTGAGGTGCTCCAGTGAAGGTGCTCATCCTGGCAGGCATTGCTCATGTCTTTTTATACAGTTTTTTTTAGATTGGTGTCCAGGTGCAGCTCCCCAGGACATCTTCCTGTGTATTCTCATGTATCTGCAGGAGTCCGGGGGTGGCACCAGGGAGAACCTCCACCCCCTCCCTGAGCCACTTACCTGTCCACNTCAAGCATTTGCATTAGTTAGGACTGATTATAAAGACAAGATCAAGATTCTCTTCCTATTTCCAGATAGATGTAGTGCTGGTAAAGCCAGGACAAGAGTTTGGGGCTGAAACTTCTAGAACAAAAATTATGAACTACAGGCAGCATAATAAATGTGGCAACGATAAATTTGATGTAGCTTTTCCCACTATCTGAAGATAGTGGCTTTTTTTCATAATTTATCTGTAATTTCCAGTCTCATCTTTTTTAGCAGAAAAAAATAATCTTCATGCAAAATAGTCATTGCTTTTTACTATAGAAGATATAAAACACTTCATATACTGTAAATTCAAATGAAACACAGAACCAATGGCCAGTGAAGAATGAGTGTAAGTCTAAAAGTGTGGCAGAAATAATAGTCTCAAACAGGCCTTAGAAAGAGCAAGAATTGTATCATCATCATCACCATCACCACCATTGTATCCACCATGTAAGGAGCCTGGGACACACAACTCATTCTTAACTTCATTATCAGAGACTGAAACTATAGACCCTTAAGGACAGGACAGTGGAAGGGTCCAGACAGAAGGGAATAGATGATGGCAACACCACACACAGTAAATGTAACTAATACATAGCAAGATTTTTCAACTGCCTCCTCTCCTGTTCCTCCTTCACTTTTGCTTTTTTCTCTCTTCAATCTTCCTTTTCCCGTTACTTTTTTTTCTTCCCATTACTTTTTTTCTTCCTTCTTTGCTCTTCTGCAACAAATAGGTCTATACAGTATTTAATTACATTGTTTAAAGTTGATTTGCAGAAAGAATGATCTCTTGGCTTTGCATAATAATGTATTTACCTTTTGCCCATAACAAGTGCTTGACTATAAATGTAAAGATGGCCACATCCATACTCGATTTCTTGTTATGGAGTTGAATTGGCTGTTTAAACACTCCAATTTGCTAACAGCGTGTGTTCACACTTTTCTTTGGTGAGAGAACCATCCTAGTTCAGGTTTATGATTCCCAGTAACCTAGAAGAGTTTAGTTCTTCAATGTAATCCCAGACTTTCAGTGCAAATAGTACCTTTCTGCCACTCCTATTCAGTTCTTAAAGTTTTCCCACATTGATTTCACCTATTTCAAAGACTGTCATGTGTCAGGCAGTATATATTTTCTGTAGAAGGGATTACTGGTTGTGCAACCTAGATGATCTCTAGGCTCCCACGAGCTTCTGTGGATTGAGCAAGGTTCTCCAGAGCTGTTTAAAGGTCCTGAGAAGTGTCAGTGCTGTAAGCCTGAGTAGTTCTAAGTCAGGTGAGCACATGTCAGTATGAACTCTAGATGAAAAGTATAAATCAATCCTCAGTAGCTTTGTATCTACCTGTTTTATGTACTTACAGATGCAGAGAAAAATAATTTACTTAGAGACTTAAATTTTCAGGGGCTAGGTTATTTTCTGCATTTTACAACCTAGAAGTAATGGATAGGCCATATTGCAAATGCCAGTCCTCGTTAGTATTCTTAGAGCTGAAACTTATGTCCTTCAAAGTAGACTGCATTTACTGTAGATTTGTCTAGACATTTGTATCAGAGGAGATAAAATCAAAAGGACTAGGCTCAAAGAAACACAAAAGGGTATTAATTGCACTGGATGCAAGGGTTCACTGCTAAGCACAGCTATACATACAGTAAGCATTTAACACTTTCCTTCCTGGATTAGCATGCAGAACATTGTTTCTATTCAAGCGCATAAAAGAATAGATTCTCATTATGTTTGGGTGCATTCTTTCTCTTCATATGACTGCTGAACAGACATTTAAAATGGCAGGACATTTTGTAATCCACCAGTACTGTGTGGCTGAATGTTATTTTCAGGTTTTATTACACCCATTCAAATGATACTTTCACAGACTCCACTGATGCCTCTAGATACAAATACACTACCCAACCTATCAACTCACTGGAACCTATTTTGTCAAACAGCACCCTAAGGAGGCAGTGAAGTTCAGCATAATAGCTTTTGGATGATATATACTGACCCTTATTCCTCGAAGAAGCCATATTTATGAATAAATCAATCAGTCATGCATTACAATAGACTATTTACACAACTTTAGAGTGCTCCTAAATAATGAATTTTAAATTACCTCAGTTAAAACTCAGTCATATGAAATGTAACTAAATGTACCTTAAATAATTTTACTGACAGATTTCAAATGAGTTACAATTCATTTCAGAAGTGAGGAAGGGTGAGAGAGCCAGGAATGAGTTGCAAAGCTTATTTCGATGAAGATGTCCTTACAGGGACTTTACTGACATATAAAGAAGAGAAAACACAATATATTTAAATGTAAAATGTTGATGAAAAAAGAATGAAACCATTACAAAACTGAAAAAGAATTATAAAGGGATATTAACAGAAACAACTTGTCGAGCCCTTATCAACAAACCTGGATAAGTACAGTGAATCTTTCAGTGCACCAATGACTAATTTCCTCCACTCATAAATATGACTGAAAATATTTACAACTATTATTTTTTATTAAAGGAAGAAAGCTCCAACAAAGTAAAAAATCCAAAGGAAAACTTCATCCAATAAGGTAAAAACATTGCTCAAATTATGAAGATGTCAGTCTTTTCCTCTGACCACCGTGATGGTTTTCAACTGCTTAAGTGATTTTCATTTACTCATTAAAATTTTAACTCTCATTAGGCATCAAAGTTTAATTTAAGCCATGTGATGATTTGGGAGTTACCCACCCCTCCACACAATGAATACACCCAGACTACACTCAGCCGGCTGGAAGTTAAGGAACGAAGCTATATTTACAGCTTAGCACAATTTACAAGCAGATATATACACAATATACACAAATATTTACAGTCATATACAAGTTAAAAGTAATACAGAAACACAAAATCCCTCCCAGAAATCAGAGTCAGACAGCCAGGAGGCTCCTGACCCAAACCTCCTCCCCCCTTCCCCCTCTTTCCCTCCCTTCAGAAATAACCAGATCTATCCCTGTATATCTCACGTGATAAATCTGGAGAGATCTGAGGTGAGATGTCATAAAGATGACAAAGAGGTTAGAGGAAGAAAAAGGATTAGGTCAGATTAAAGAGTTAAGGCAGATGCAACGACACACACTGCCAGAGAGAGGAACAACTGAGAACTAAGTGTATGAGAAGTGTCTTATCTATATTTTGACTAGTTGCATTTCTCAGCAGAAGAATGATTCCTGTTCCTGTTGTTTCTTTCTTCTCACAGCTAAGGATTTAATTTCTCTCAGTAAAATATTCCAATTAGCCTCAAACCAGCACAAGCCAGTCCAACCTGCCAATGGTTGTACTGGCTGCCAGGAGAGAGACAAGAAAGGAGAAGTAGAATAAATTCCAGCAAATGAAAAGAGCAAAATAAAATAAGAATGAAAATCAGTGAGAAAAAGAAACTGTGACCAAGGAGAATATGGGGGTTTTGTTAGCTAGTTTCATCCAGATACTTCATAACTTAAGCAGTCAGCTAGAATAGGTAAGCAAATTGTACTTTTACCTAGGTAGAACACAAACTTGTTTAGGATGTCAAATTTCAGTTGAAAGTAACTGAGTAAAAGTCTTTCAGGATTTCTGTGAGATATGTTGAAAACCTTGGAAACAATGAAAATGTTGGAAACAGTAATTTATATTGAAATACTATTTAAGATTTGTAAAAACAAACTCAAAACTCTCTGATTTATTTAATTTCAGACTGAAGAGGTGGACTCCAGAATTTATAAAGAAAGTTCTTACAGCAAAACCAGAACTTCTGTGGAAATAAATTATTTATTTCTACTGAATCATGGTTATTTCATACCATGGGGGCCACTCACAAAATGGAAACATTTGTTAATGTTTAAAAAAAAAAAAAGGATGCTGATTGACACCTGCCTAAACATGAGCCAACAGTGTGTCCAGGTGGCCAAGAAGGCCAATGGCATCCTGGCCTGCATCAGGAATAGTGTGGCCAGCAGGAGCAGGGAGGTCATTCTCCCCCTGTACTCTGCACTGGTTAGGCCACACCTTGAGTACTGTGTCCAGTTCTGGGCCCCTCAATTTAAGAAGGACATTGAGGTGCTTGAGCGTGTCCAGAGAAGGGCAACGAGGCTGGTGAGAGGCCCCGAGCACAAGCCCTATGAGGAGAGGCTGAGGGAGCTGGGATTGTTTAGCCTGGTGAAGAGGAGGCTCAGGGGAGACCTTCTTGCTGTCTACAACTACCTGAAGGGTGGTTGTGGCCAGAAGCAGGTTGCTTTCTTCTCTCAGGCAACCAGCACCAGAACAAGAGGACACAGTCTCAAGCTGTGCCAGGGGAAGTTTAGGCTGGAGGTGAGGAGAAAGTTCTTCACCGAGAGAGTCATTCCCCACTGGAATGGGCTGCCCAGGGAGGTGGTGGAGTCACCATCCCTGGAGGTGTTCAAGGCATGTTTGGACGTGGCACTTGGTGCCATGGTCTAGTCTTGAGGTCTGTGGTAGTGGGTTGGACTTGATGATCTTTGAGGTCTCTTCCAACCTTGCTTATACTGTGATACTGTGATACTGTGATAATATAGGCATGTAAATGTTTGACATCTAATTGTGTTCATTTATGGAGGCTCTCCTCACCAATGGAGAAAGTTAGACAATTTCAGAGAAAAAGACAACTGAAAACGTCTAAGAAATTGATGGAATTGTTTCATTTTACTAACAGTAGAGGGATCACACAATGATTAGGTGAGGGATAGATTACTTAAACTTTACATCAAAATGTTATGCTAACTGAAATTCACACAGCATTTTATTAACTCAGACTTTCTTTCAAGGAAGAAATCCAGATTTAAACACACAGAATGTGAAATAAAATTGTGGAAAATATTCCATCATCTTGCTTTTGAGCTAGCATTTTTGCAGACATTTCACCCATTGTTTCCACAGCAATGTTGCACAGGACAAGAGAATTTGGCTTCTATTCCTCACTTCATATCTGAGATGACTCTCTGTAGTGATCGCTGCAGAATTTATAATTACTTTTTTGTTGTGGTTTGATTTACAGCATATATTTCTGTGTAAAAGAATTGCTCACATAATTCATAGTACAAAAATGATAAGAAGTCTCAGTTGTACTGCTAGCCAAGGCTTTTCTTGGTGGAAATGAAATACATAGAATAATTGGGATGTGACTCTACACTAAGAAATAAGCTTTGCTTTGATCAAACTAGCCCCATCAGGTTTATGTGGCACATATATGTTTGAGAACTTTGTTGGTTGATTTCAAGGTGAATAGGATTATAGATTAAATTTTGTGAGTGAAAGGATTTACTGTCTATGGAAAAGGTGACTCGAAGTCAATGTGTTTTTTATGATTGTTTGCTGAAATTTTATCCACTTGCCCAGAGTATCTACGAGTATCTTTTAGACACATCTCACAAAACTATAGAGATTCAAATTAGCAGACTTTAGTCTTCTCTTCTATACTCCTTTTTAAAAATGGTCAAATAATTGCCTTCATTTATTAGGAAAGAGCTTGACACTACAACTATTGATCCAGGTATTCACTGAAGCGTATGCTGAATATTTGTATATTGAAAGGTTTTACACATTTCACAGCAAACATCACTGAAGGGAGAATGCCATTTTAAAATTTAAGTTAAAAATAATAAGGAAAACTAAGAATGTTTATCAAATCCACCTGGTTTGAGTAAATGAACTTCAAAAATGTCCATCGACTTTGTCAACATATAGGTCACTCCAAAGCAAATGTGTGCGATCCATAAGTTGGACATTTCTTGCTTCTGGATCTCAAATCACACAGTTCTTGAAGCACGTTTTTACATGTTTGTAGCACAATATCAAATTCTAGGTAGACATGTAGGCATATACAGGTGACATTCAAAGTGTATGTCTGTGTACACATAGATTTATGTGCACATACATGTGCATACACTTCAAGGGGTCTTAAACAGGCCATAACCATGTCTGTTTCAGTTTACATAGCTACTTGAAAAGCAGCTTTTACAAGATGGTTTTGATGGGAAAAAAATGTTAGAAATTTTCAAAATAGATGACCTAGTTTTTCGGCAGTACTAATTAAGCTGATGAGAAACTCCATCTAAGTAACTGAGATTGACTAAACTCCAATGTACAAGGCAATGGCTTTGGAGTTAGCCATAGAAGTGTGTTACACAGTACTACATTGTATTGCAGAGACAAATGCCTAAGTGTATGGTTTAGGAAATAGTTTGTGCCTGATCTTAATGCCATCATAACAGGTTCACCTTTTACGTCAAGAGTGTTTCCTACCTTTTTTGGTGCCAAATTTAGAGAGTTATACACATAAATACAAATCAGAGAAAACCTTCATAGAATTCTCAAGCAAAATCCCTGTCTTTGTAAATGCTAAATGACTACGGATTTGTCAGAGATTTTGTAGAGAAATGTTACATTAACAGAAAAATGCAGGCCTTGTTTATTGATTGGGCAGTGGAAAAGGCCAGGCATGCAATTTGTAAACAGAACCTTTTTCTAGGATTAGGTACTCTACTCTCTTCTTCTGGGATCAGAAATCAGTCTGTTCAAACTGCCATATATCTTAAAAGACACTATGGCAACTTGTCTCAGATTGTCATTCATGGATTTGTATGGGTGAAATGTAAGACACCAAACATGTTTAGTTCTGGATCTTCTAGTTAAATCTAATTTTTCTGCTCAGTATTGCAACCCCAAAGGACCTATCACGTTTTGAAAGTGAAAGGCAAACCTCTGTGCCTAAAATACAATGTAACACCATGTAACTGCCATTGCACATTCGGTAATACTTCCCACCACAGTCAGTCAGCTAACAACATAGAAACTCTGTAGTCTATAAATGCGTAGGTTTTAATAAAGCCACATCTTCTGAATTTTGCTTGAAGATCTTGATGAGACAAACAATGTGGCTGGAAACACAGATTTAAATTACTCTGTTTGCTACTTTCTTACGGCAGACAAAAATGATCATTTTTCCTGTTAACGTTTGCTCACTTTAGCCAGACAGAAGGAACACTAACATAAAAGTCCCACTTACAGCTTAATGTAAAATGGGTTTAATCCACTATCTGTGATAAAGATCCTTTGGACTCAGACTGGGATGAAGCGAATAGAACAAATATTCAAATATTTCAGAGGACTTATATCAAAATGAGATATAAGTAGCATTTTTTTTCTAAGTGTATTTAGCTTTAGAAGGGCAGCTGTAAAGACAGTTTATATGAAAGCATAATACTTCAATGTGCTTTTCACTTTAAGGAGAATGATAAGCAAGAAAGAGTTAAAACACTGTGAAGTGACAGACTGCAACAATTATAGCTAACATGCATATAAATGTTGTGATCAAACAAAAGAAAATGGACATGGATCTTATCTAAATCTTACATCAATCTTTATCCTACTACAAAGCCTTCTTTAAACTGTGAAAATATTCCTGAGCTTTTAAGTGGTTCAGTCATTTTTTTTTTCCCTTCACTGTAGTATGTTCTTACTTAGGTAGAACTGAAATAGATGTGAAGGGTGAGCATATCTAAATCAGCATTTCATGGCAAACTTTGCAATCTTTACAAAAGCTATATCCTTTTCTGGTCAGTCACTGTAGGTGGAGGATCAGTAACTATCAGAGACAGCACATGACAGGGAGTAAAAACAATTGGCTTAATGGATTCTGGGAGAAAGAAAGAAAAGCAGGTAGGTTTTTTTTTTTCTAACACAAAGAAAGTTAACTGTTCAAATTAATACCTCCAGCTACAAAACAGCGTCAGAGGAAAATACAAAAACAAACAAAAAAACACTAACAAAAGTTCTACAATGAGTACAACAGCAAAGGGATTTTTATGAAATCTTTGTTCTTCTCTGTCAGGTAGATCTTTACTGTGGGCTCAGTGGATTTGGAGGCATGTCAAGGAAGCCCATTCTACTATAAGTAGAATAGAATAGAATAGAATAGAATAGAATAGAGTAGAGTAGAATAGAATAGGAGTAGAGTAGAATAGAATAGAATAGAATAGAAGAGAATAGAATAGAATAGAATAGAATAGAATAGAATAGAATAGAATAGAATAGAATAGAATAGAATAGAATAGGATAGGATAGGATAGGATAGGATAGAATAATTCTCAATTCCAGTATTAATGAGGGGAGGAACTAAAAAAACACTTTAAAATATGATGACTTCATGATTAGTCTGAAGAATTATTTTCTGTGGCTCATCTACTGGAGAAATAACATCACATATTTTTTTTTCCTTGTCTATATTCTTTGAATTGTAGTAGTTAAGAGACTGAGAATGAAAATTTTCTGGATTCCAATTTCCTCTGTCTTATGTCTGAAAGGTTGTGGCCTCACTTCCCACCTTTCCAAATGGTACAGATTTCTACAAATATAAAAGACATTTTTGTTGGGCATATAGTTACTCTATTGAACAGAATATACAAGCGAGCCATTGATCTGTGCTACATTAAGGAAAAAAAATCCTTAAGACCAGCCATTGTGCTCATGATGAAGGCTTCATCAGATGCTGCAGCCTTCACAGAATCAGAGAATCACACAAAACTGGGCACAGTTCTTTATCTAGGGTCTAAGCAGTGCTGAGTGGAAAGGGATAATCCCTTCTCTCAATGTGCTGGCTCTACTCTTCCTAATGTAGCCCAAGTGGTTTCTGCTCCTGTTTTCACAGAATCACAGAATGTCAGGGGTTGGAAGGGACCTTGAAAGATCATCTAGCCCAACCCCCCCCTCCAGAGCAGGATCACCTATACCAGATCACACAGGAATGCATCCAGGTGGGTTTTGAATATCTCCAGAGGAGACTACACAACCCCCCTGGGCAACCTGTTCCAGTGTTCCTCCACCCTGACAGCGAACAAATTTTTCCTCATGTTGACCTGGAACTTCCTATGCTTCAGCTGCAAGATTTTAGCTTTATGTATTTTTTCATGTGAACACATCTGAAAAACAGAAAGAAGTGAAGGGAAGATTGCTACAACTGGAAAAGATGTTCTGGGGCACACTTCTGAACCAAGAAGGGATTCAGATTAGTGATTATCCAAGGATCACATTTAAGAAGAAGAAAAGTATGCAAAAAAACTTTGAATGAAGTAGTACTAGAGGATGCTACATGAAAGGGTAGCTTTAAAATGCTACCAGTGATGTATGACTTCAGTACCAGTTTGCCATAGTGCACCAGACTCTACATTTTAATAAGGGGGTTGGTTTGGCTGGCAAACCTGTCTTCATAGCACAGTTTGTGAGAATAAAATTAATTGAATCACAAAGTTTAAAGGGGAAAAAACAGTCCTCATTAATTTAATTTCCTAATACTAGTTTTAATAGTTTTCAACATATACATGGAAGTGGGTGACACTGTTCTCATCTGTTGGACAGAATTGAAACACAAAATGTTAGCAGTAATTTCAATCTGTTTCTGAATATCTGAGATATATAGTGGTCACCATTACTATGAATAAAAAGAAGTCACTGGAGTGGTTTCTGAGAGATTGCCAAACATACACGTTGACTATGTCATGGTTTATGGTGCCAGATTCTGGATGAACATCTCATGATTTAGCTAAAATGCAGAATATTGCCTTTCAGCTGCAAAGCAACCTCTGAAGTCTGCTGCAGAAACACAAGGTAGAGGATGCAAAAGTATGTGCTAATATGCACTGTAGATGTCAATGTTATAGAATCATAGAATCATAGAATGGTAAGGTTGGAAGGAGACCTCAAGGATCATCTAGTTCCAACCCTCTGCCATAGGCAGGGACNCCTTAGGGCTGCTCTCCAGCCATTCACCACCCAGCCTGGATTTGTGCTTGGGATTGTGCCTGCCCAGGTGCAGGACCTTACACTTGGCCTTGTTGAATGTCCTGAGGTTGGCCTGGGCCCACCTCTCCAGCCTGTTCAGATCCCTCTGGATGGATCCCTGCCCTCTAGCAAGTCAGCTGTGCCACACAGCTTGGTGTCATCTGCAAACTTGCTGAGGGTGCACTCAACTCCTCTGTCCATGTCACTGACAAAGATGTTAAACAGCACTGGTCCCAGCACTGACCCCTATTTTGGGGGTAGACTAAGATTATAATAATATCAGTACAAAGGCATCATGAGATACAGGAAACAGCTAATCAAGGAGGTGTTTCAAGGATACAAGAAATTAACACCTCTGGGTGCAATTTACTGAGTAATGACCAAGCTTCTGACCACAAAATGAAGCTAGTAAAGAACCTTAGTCTTAGACCTTTAGCTTGAAGGCATGAGCATGAGCTGTTATGTTATGAACTTGGTAAAATTAAGCTTCCAACAGAAGCACACAAGTATCACAGAATCACAGGATATATCTGTTTGGAAAAGAGCTCAAAGATCATCCAGTCCAGCCCTTGACCCTGCACTGAAGTGGCCCAGAGCTAACAGTGCTAGAGATGTGGCCTCACCGGTGCTGACTACAGCAGTTTGATCACCTCCCTGTTCCTGCTGGCCACAGTGTTTCTAATACAAGCCAGAATACTATTGGTTTTCTTGGGCACATGGGCACATTGCTGACTCTATTCAGTTGACCAGTACCCCCAGGTGCCTCTCCAAGTAATTTCATGTCAAAAGGCAGTCACAGACCCATGCTTATCCATCTTTTGCATTCGACACCTCAGCTCCCTCTTGCAACACTGCCTTATCTGGTTGCAGGTATTTATCATGTCAATAAAAAGTACAGAATGACAGAACACTTCAAAAAGAAAAGAATGTCTAATTCTGCCACAATTGTGGGGTCCCTAAGAGTCTGCAGATTCATTGGAATAAACCATTGTGTCTTCATTTGACTCATGTCCACATTTTGATCAAAGTAATCATGACATTTTTTAATGAGGAGGACGTTTATCAGCCCTCAATACTGGTCTTGCCCTCTTTAACCTGATACTAATCATAAAAATCCTGTTGACAGGCATCAGGATGTTACTCCAGGTGTTCTAGAAAATTCACCCAAGTTTTTCAGACATAAATGATAAGGAAGCTGTCCAAGAGATAGCATAGAAAGACTATGTGTTACAACAAACTTAGCAGCCATAAGAGCAAAAGAACAGGCGGCTGATGACAGGGAATCACGCCAATGTAAAGTACACTTATGCACACAAAATCCTCTGATCTGAGCACTCAGGAATGCTGTGGAAATAAACATCCCTGACTATCATCAGTTTACTGGTTTATTTGTATTCTGTGTCTTATTGCTCAAGATTACTACTCAGTTCGGTCAATGTATGACAGCAGAAGACAAGAGAGGTAAATTAAATGTAATTACACATTTGAATTATTTTGAAGGTTTGTTTTTCTGTCCAGAAATGTTGACTTTGAAGTACTGGACTTCTAAACTTTCTAAAAAGGTATGATGCTTTTTTCTGTTGTGGGTTGTTTCCTCCAGTAACTGAGCAGCAGAGAGAAATCTCATCTGTTGGTTTAATGAAGTTTTCCTCTACCTATTGATTTAAACTGATGTAAAAGGATTATATTAGAAACTACTGATTGCTACTTTTAATTAATAAGTAATTGAAACGTATGACTGCAATAAAGGCACGTCTGCAAGTTTGCAATTTATCTGACAAATTACCTTAGGTTGTGAAGCATTTTAATTTATTTGTGAGTTTTAAACTTCAGTAACACAATTTAAGTTTCTATTTAGATGTAATAGTGCTCAGAAACATCGTAATTAGTTCTAAAATTATGGATCCTCAAGCTTCTATGGAACATAAATCACTATTGCATTGCTACAAAGACAGGTTTTCACTTCCTGCATAATCATAGAATCATAGAATCATAGAATGGTAAGGTTGGAAGG
>WBNM01018824.1:16755-41794 GCA_013399055.1 Ramphastos sulfuratus | reverse complement strand
GATGCAGCCCAGGACTCAGTTGCTGTCTGGGCTGCATGTGCACACTGCAGGCTCATGTTGAGCTTTTCATGTTGAGCATTTATAAGCTTTTATAATGCTGCACTTTCAGTACTAGTACATCTAACACAGCAATACTATGGCACATGTCACATACATTATCAGAGCAACTTATACTTCCTGACAGTGTGAAGCACTTTCAAAGCCTAGTTCTCAGGTATTGCCTGCCTAGTGGTCTTTCTTAAACTGAGATTCAATTACCTCATTTCACATCATGAAGACAACCTCATTTGTGTTATTATTTCGAAGTCATTGATGCACTACATTGCTTTTATTGCATAAGAGAAATATGGATATCTAATTAATTTGTAGAATTAATGTATTTTTTTCATAGCACATCTGCATTGTATTTGATTTACCACATTGCAGTCTATTGACCCTCAACAGAAAAAAAAAAAGTCCTTCAAACTCAGTTTACAAATTTGTTTGATAAATGAGTGTGTATGCTGTGATCCCAGTGAACAACTATTTATTTTCTCAACTAGCTAAATTGCCAAACAGTAATTGAGTGAATTTCTTTTCATGCATTTAAATAGATCTTGATACTGATACAATTTATGTTTATTTTTAATATTCAATCATCCAGAACTATAATACATATCACAGTGATGAATTAAAGAATGGCACAGCAACACAAACCAGTGTTTGTGTGATCTGTCACTGGTAACTTCCAATCACTTTCAGCTGTGATTTCATTTCATACTGATAGATGACATCTTCATAATATAGTATTGAAACTGCAGTTGTAGCTGCAATATTATCTGTTCTACAGCATTCACAGTGAGATGGATCACAGTAGAAGACAGGAAAATATTTTACTTTAGCTTGTGCAGTTTCTGTATTATCAGGATTTTTATTGAAAATTCCTCCAGAATCAGCTTCTAAATATCTTAATGTCAATTCAAAGAAATTAAAAACTTTTTAAGTAAGGAAATTTTCACCTTGCATACTTATACACTTAAGACACAGTTTAGCTCTCTGTCCAGCAAAGACTCTGGCTGCTTTAAAGCCTTTAGTAGAACTACTTCTGAGAGCTCTTCATTTGGTTAGGAGTCTTACTTAGCTTGGGAAGCAAACAATCTACTTCGTATTGTCTCTCTTCCTGTAAATGAAATAATAAAACTCAAAGAACTGGCACTGAAACATTGTAATTTAATATCATCTGTACAAAAGAATGTCCCAAGTCCAATACATACATTAAGCCAATTGATTATTTGTATATTAAATCTTTTCTGGAGGAATTGAGATCTCTTTATGAATGAAGACACCATACAAGAGGGGCAACACCACTGCCTATCATATTTTTATGCCAAAACCCCACAGTATTTAAATGACTGAAAAATCATAACTTACCATAACAGGATATTGACCAGTCATGACTGTGGATAAGTCCCTAGCTTACTGTGGGACAGGAAGGCAAGTTGATTTGGTGTACTTTGGGACCAAGGTCATTTACAATTGACAGATAAAGATCCACAAGGCTGGTCTGCCAAAGACCTGAAAGAGGGAGTCTTACAAAGGTAAGACCACCCTGTGTTAGCTGAAACTGATGAAGCGATGCTAAAATAACATAAATACCCAAATTCAAAACAGATTTTAGGAGCTAGGATGCCCAAAGATCTTTGCCTAATTAACTGCAATTTTAACATTGAAGTTAACACTCCTCAATATGCTAATGACCAAAACTGAGTACATGCTAAACATATTTGACTACTTTACCCAACTTTCCTCCCAAATCATGCTATACATCACCTAGAAGGCAGGAACAGCCTGAGATACAGGATAAAACCCACAAGAGGAACATCTCTTGGGGAGTGAGGGACAGCAGCTGCAATGGATGTGTGCAGGGGCACCCATATCAGCATGGCCAAGGACAAATAATAGGCCGTGCTCTTTTTTTTTTTTCACCCAAGTCAGGGAGACCTTTCTTGGTGAGAATTGCACATTCAATATGTGGATTAACTTTTGCTGCATTTCTATTTTACATTCATAGAATCATAGAATCATAGAATGGTAAGGTTGGAAGGGACCTCAAGGATCATCTAGTTCCAACTCCCTGCCATAGGCAGGGACACCTCCCACTATATTAGAGATAGATAGATAGATAGATAGAGATAGAGATAGAGATAGAGATAGAGATAGAGATAGAGATAGAGATAGGGATAGAGATAGGGATAGAGATAGAGAGATTCCAAAGGTTTGCATCTCCACTGTTTTGGATGTTACTCAGAATTTAATAACCTGAGATCATCTTGAAGTTAGTGCATTTATCAGTGGCAATCCCGAATCCGATGTATTTATTGCTTTAATAAATTAAACCATTTGATACTTTAAACTTTCTGAATTTATATCACAGAAAGTCCTTATTGGGGCACTTGAAGGAAAGACAAACAGTAATTTTGCCATCAAGAGTCCTGGGCTCTGTGACAGGCAGACATGAAGATCTTACACTTACCGTGACAGTGATGCAAGGAATAACTACATCCATGTATATCACCCCAAATTCAGCCATACTTCTATTTGTGCAGGAAAAGATTAATTGTCCTATTTTACATCATTACTATAGCTGAGCATCCAATGGACTGTGGCATGAGTTGGTACTACCCTCGTCTGCACCCCAGGACAAGAAGTTGTGTGACCAACTGGATGAGAAATAAAGCTATTTAAAAAAAAAATTTAAAAAGTCTGATATAAAATCTTTTTGCAGGATCAACAAAAGATTACATCTATAGAACAAAGACAAATACATGGTGAAACTCTCATCTGGTTCAATCCCTTGAAGATGCACTGTGGTAATAGGATAAGATGCTGCTTTCTGTCTCTTCTACTAATGTTTTTATGTTGTTTTTATGTGACCACTGGAGCAGATACTGGAATTCACACTATAGATTAAAGCAAGTCAGAATCCAAATTCATCTCATACTCATTATACCAAAACAAACCTACACTAAGCTGGTTAATGTTGGACTTGGTGCTCTTAAAGGTCTATTTCAACCAAAATGATTCTGTGATTCTAAGTTAAGGTGAAAATGAGGTAAACTTTGAGGAATGATGCAGAAAACATAGGCTGGTGTTGAGACAGGAATAATATTCACAGAAAGTGAAATATTTCAGAAAGAAAGCTTCTTGGAGTGTTTTCTACCCTAAGTGCTAGAGCACTCCAGAGCAGACACAGTTTCCAATTAAATTATAGATCTTTCTGTTTGATTGTACTGTGGGTTTTGTTGTTTTATTTTTTTACTGCCAGTTATGAGATATTCTGAGACAAAGTTCACTGAATCATACAACTTGATTTATTCCATTCGAAGTGCAGTATTTTAAGGAATTAAGGAGATGGACAGCAAGACTCTATGGACATTATTCTATCTGTGCATGTTGGATGATAGACTCCAGTGATGTTCAGGTCTTTGTCTACTGTAGAAGGTTGTCAATAAGAGAAATGTAGACTACATTGTTTCTTCACAGAAGCCTAGAAAAACCAGGGTAGTCTTGGAGAGGTGGGGGAAACATGTCTTCAAATCCTCTGAGTAATGAGCTGAAGGAAGTTCTCAGTGCACAGAAATGCCCTGACTTGTGAACACTATCACACAGTAGTCTTTCTTTCAAAATAAAAACATTTAGCAAGTAGAGGTTGTTTTTAAAATAATGTGGAACAATGTAAATCATGGATTTAAGAATATTTTTGTTAAATATGTTATGTTATATCATATACAGTATCTTTGGTGAAAGTTACCTGAATGACCACTTTAACATATTTTTTCTTATAGACAGAGTAGTGTAACATTGAAATGCAATTTTATGGAAAGAATTATACCGGACATCCTGATGTACCATGCAGCACAGAGCATAGAATTCCTCTACAGGTTACACTTCATGTGAGGTTCATTTTATTGAAGTTACTGCAGTAACACCTTTCAGAGGGAACAGTAAACATTCTTTGCTTTCAACTACAGTTTTTCACATTCAGTGGCCACAACACTTGCATAAATCAGTCTTAGCAAATTAACACTGAAGTGTTTAATAGTCATGGGATTTTTTACATGCAAGTAAAATGCTGACTTTTTGAATGATGAATACATTTCACATTAGTTAGCATGATGGCCTATTATGAATAACCTCTGCCAGATTCAGCCTTGGTTTGTACAGCTTAAGCTTTCCCACACAGGTTTGTAAATACGTTTCACTACTGAATGGGATGATTCTGACTATTTCTGTTTTCTCATACAGAATGATTGTTAAGTACTTTGCATCAATAGAGAACTGAGACCATCAAAATAAATTTAAATTTTATCTCAGTTCCTCAGAGATTAAACTTAAAAAGGTGATCTGTGATGCTACCTCCACTCTCACCCTTTCAGTGAGCATTAAAATTATTAAATTATACTTTACCCTATATAATACTCTTTTTTTTTTTTTCCTGCCTGTGTCTTTACGTAATAAATAGCTCCCTAAGCAATGAATGGGAATGTACTGCTTCTGCTGCACTCACTGAAGCTGAAGGAATTAACTCCATTTGTCTGCTCATCCCTAATTAACTAATGTGCTAAAATACTACACTCCCATTAAAGAAAATATATTATACTGTACTTATGGCAAAAGCACTTTCAACATGGTTCTACTTAATGAATGTACGTTTATTGTCTTGATGAAGATTCCTGGATTTGAACCCAAAAAATTGGCTTGACATTCATTATGTTCTTCATTCATTAGAAGGGGGAAACAATTATGAAACTAATAAGATCATTCAATCGTGAGCGGCCCCAGGCAGAAAATGGTTGTATTTATCACATAGAACAATGGTGCAAGGTAGCAACTGTGGCCCGGATGGTGATGCAATACACTTAGAGATTGTTTCTCCCAGAAACCATGAGGGTGAGGAATAAAATTGCATGCAATTCAGCAAGAAGCTTTTGCCAATTTGGAGATTATATCTAAATAAGTTGCTTCAACAAGCTGGGATAAATTTTCAAAAGTTTTTCCTCTTATTTTTTATTTCCATTTTAGTTCCTTAGCCACCCATCTCAATCTTACACATACTGCCAGTATCTCTTTCTCAATTAAGGCAAAAGCAGTACTATAAACATTTCAGGAACATTTCAAATCTGTATTTGATTCATTCTTGTCTGACTCCGCATAGACATGTGAGAAGCTAAGCCTCAGCTAACTTTTATTAGGAAAGAGGGTTCTGGGGAAACAGACTAGAGAATGAAGAGGAAAGTAAAGGAGCAAGAACGGAAGAATAAAGAGGAAGACAAATGAATGTTGTAATGTCTTTCACAGAGAGAAAGAGAGAAAAAGAGACAGCCTGAAGACAAATGAATGTTAGCATGGCAAAGTACTCAATGTTGAATCATAGAATCATAGAATGGTAAGGTTGGAAGGGACCTCAGGGATCATCTAGTTCCAACCCCCTGCCATAGGCAGAGACACCTCCCACTAGTACAGTGGGATATTACAACAGAATAAGAAAAACATGTTGTACCAAGGTGAATTTGATGATAACATGATTTATCTCTGAGTTTAATGAGTGCTGTGAAAGTTGTGCTTTACAAGAACAAAGTTGTTTCAATCACACATCACTAATGATGGTGTTACACTAGACAGAGGATCACGAATTTTACGGAATCTGGGTTCATATGCATTCTGGGTCTATAAAGGTTTTTAAATACGTGTTTAGCTATGGTTGTCTGCATATGTGCTCTTGTGGTTCACTGAATTAATGGTTTATTCACAGTATATAAAATTTAGAACACATGTGAATCTTTGTTATGTTAACGGTTTTAATTACAAAACAAAGCCGCTGTAGCTTTCAGCCTGTTAGACTACAAAGCGGCAATCCAAGTCAACACAGACAAAAAAAGGAAAGAAAACAAAGCAAACCCCTCCAGCTTCACTGGCAAAACTATTGATCTTCCCTCCTTGCGGCATGTTTACACAAATCTGGCTAAGTTTTGCGTAATATCATTGAGCTCCTCTAGAGATAATGTAGCTCAGACCGTCAATGGTTGCAATTAACACATATTAACAGTGAAAATTAAGTCAAGCTGCATCTCTTCCTCATGCTCGGGGAATGCGTAGTAAAGGCTTGATAATTTTACACAAGGCCCTCCAAGAAAAAAAAATTATTCCTGCGGTGAATACAATTGGCACTTCAAATTCATTACTATGATGAATATGTTTATAAACACAATGTTGACTTAGAACAAAAAATATGACTAAGCCATCTACAAAATCAGCTGTGGTTCCTTTTATTGTTTGACATTCAATTAGTTTAGAAGGAATAGAGAGTATTTTCCATCAGCAAAAATGTCAAAATGCTAAAAAAGCATGCACGCCTTTTATGGTTCTAAAAAGGATGAAGTATTTTTGATCTCAAATAAATTAAAAAAACCCCACCAAATCACAAAACTAAAAAAAAAAATTAGCATTTCAGAATTTGCAGCACTTTATCAAGCATCATAAAACATTAATATAATTTCTCCTTAACTGTATTTTTAATCTATACCAATTTCCAAGAGCCACATATGCTCGCTGGAGTTTATTGAAGAGTTTATTATGCGATAGTATCTTGGTTTTGTTAGAAGTATGTAGTGTTTCTCAACAATCAATGATGTTTCCAAACATAATTCCAGAAGTCTATCAAGCAGTTTGGATGAATACATACATATGAAGACATGCTCTCAACATCTTTAGTGATCTTTCTGAAGGAAATAGGCAGCATATTTTCCACTTATTCTAATGCACATTGCTGCTTCAAGTGACTTTGAAAATATAAACCTTCATAGCAGGTGTTTTATTTTCTGGATAGTTTTTATTCCTGAAGTATTCTTGCGGATTACTGACATGTTGGTACGTTAAAAGATGTTTGAGAAATAACAGTATATATACAGCATTTTGCCTTTTCAGAGGTGAAATCTAAAATATTTAAATAAATTTCAAGAGTCATTACGATTGCTTGTAGTACACTGCATTTAAAGTGACGGCTGATTTGGTACTTGACAGAGTAGAATGAGATGTGTAACTGAAGTGTACCATTCCTTCATATATGAAAGATAAACTGTTGAGCTCAAACTTACAATTCAAAGTGCAAAGGGCTGTGTAAATACCATTTCCTTGGGATCTCTGGACTTATCCTACATTGTGACTATTCATGGATATCTGATTTCCTGCTCCCGCCCCCCACAAGGGTAGATTTGTGCCCCCAATTAAACCTTTTTCCTTTCAATGGGCTTTATATAGAAATGTAGTCACCAATTTATTTCCCAAAATATATAGATTTATGATGTAACTCCAGCAAGGCAGACAACTCCAGTCCAATTCAGACATGGTGCAAACTGCCTTATTCGGGTATCAGACTGGGATACTTAATTTAGAGTAATAACATGATAGTTATCTACATGTGTTTACAAAAGAACTGCAAAGTATATGAGCTGAAGATATTAAGTTTTTCAGAAATTCAAAACACTGAACTTATAGAACATGAACATTTGCATATATTAAAGCAGTAGTGTCACTGAATATGGTGGTATTCAAGCTGCCCTTCACTTCTCCAGTAAGAAAATAACATAATTGCAAATTGCATTTAGCTGATGGAAAAAGAGAGTCATATACCATAGCATTATTACAGATCCATGAGGTTCAGAATTGCAGGTCTCAGCAAAGAATTGGACATTTAAGGCTTTTCAGGATTTCTTGCAACATTATTGTTTTAAATCTGTGAAAGACACTTTTAACATATTTAACTGAAAGGAAACTTTATTCTAATTTACCTTTAAAAGCAAATTGAAAATATCTTTAGGCTGTCCTTTCTCTTTAAGTGAATGTTTCATTTTGTAGAATAAATGAAATACACATGTACACCAATATCTTACACTGGCCACTGTTTAAAGACTGGTTCTTACTACTTTTTGTTAAAAAGATTGAGTCTTAGTTAATCTTTTCTTGGTCCCATGCAATACAGCATTTTTAAACTACTATAAAACTTGTAGCTCTTTCATAGAAGTTGGTCTACAGAAGTTTAGGGGTTTTTTTGGTATCAACTCAGGCCACTTGACACAAACTTATCACTAAAGGAGAGGAGATTTCTCCTCAGGATGGCTCAGAAAATGGAATCAACCCTTAGAAATGTGTTGTTTAATCTGCTTATTGAGGAGGAAGCTTGGAAAATCTTGTTTCCTTGAGCAAGGATAGTCCTGCAAGGCAGGAGTGGTTATATATCGTTGTCATGGAAGGCTAATAGGCCTAAAACATGCCCTGGCTTGCCCCACCCTTCTGCTGGTGGGGAGAGCAAGAGCGGGAGGAAAGCAAAGGCTTGGGCCATTATGTCCCCTCCCAAAATGATAAACAGGTACCCACAGGTGTTTATGCACTTGTGAGTGTCTTGCCCAAATAAGGGTAAGCAAGCTCTGGTTTTACCTAATATGGTCAGTTTGGCAAAGTGTCATTCTCATTGGTGAATCTCTGTGGCCAAATGAGCCACTCAGGCAAATAATATGAATGGAGCTAAGTTGCAAGCAGTGTGCTTTGCTCTGCCCTGCCTGTGCTGCTTTTGCCTGCTCTGCCACATTGTGCTCTGCTCTGCCTTCAGCAACTTTCAAGACACCAACAGAACCCCCTTGAAGTGTTTGGGTACTGTTTGATACGATTTTGTGAATAAATATTCAAAGCCTCTCTCTAAGAAATCCTGTAACTAGATTCTACTGTGCCTTCTGCCTTAGCAGCAGAAAGGAGCCTCTCAAGTCCCCTAGTGGGCAAGTGGTATAATTGAAACTAAGAACCTCTTTCCATTTCACGCAGTATCACACATTATCACCAAGGTTGGAACAGACCTCAAAGATCATCAAGTCCAACCCATTACCACAGACCTCAAGACTAGACCATGGCACCAAGTGCCACGTCCAAACCCGCCTTGAACACCTCCAGGGACGGTGACTCCACCACCTCCCTGGGCAGCCCATTCCAGTGGGGAATGACTCTCTCAGGGAAGAACTTTCTCCTCACCTCGAGCCTAAACTTCCCCTGGCACAGCTTGAGACTGTGACCTCTTGTTCTGGTGCTGGTTGCCTGAGAGAAGAAAGCAACCTCCTGCTGGCCACAACCACCCTTCAGGTAGTTGTAGACAGCAAGAAGGTCTCCCCTGAGCCTCCTCTTCACCAGGCTAAACAATCCCAGGTCCCTCAGCCTTTCCTCGTATTTCTAAGTTTAAAGTTTGTAATAACTAGCTATTTCTTAAGTGTTCTAGGTTGCCTGTTCCCTGTGTGTATAAATATCCAAACTGTGCCTTTTGGAAATTGTAAATAAGTTTTCTGGTGAGATTTAATGTTAACAATTTTCATAGTTACTAACAATCTTCACCTGGATATCAAAATTCATATTGATTACTAATTTTGCATAATTCGTAACAATCATGCATCAGACAGAACAAGAAAAGAAATTCTTTGAAGAGAAGAACTAAAGATTTTTACAAACAAAAGCCTGTAAACAAATGTCTGCACACATATATTTCGTAGTACTTACATGATTTGGCACACTGACTGCAGTCAATGGAGATGTTTAGTCTGCAGCTGTTAAGAATATAAGCAGGATCATGCATGATTGCAAAAATGTTTTGACTGGCATCCATTCATGATGGAATGTATTACAGGCAACCACAAGCACACAGCAGGACTGTAGGTGTTTAAAAACTCACACTTGCTTCACTAGAGCAGCACCTACTTAGAAGGGTTACTGTATAAAAGGTATTAGCTGTAGGATTAAAATTGCATACTATGTGAACTGGTCTTTAAAAAAACCCCTCTCTATGTTTATTTGTATCTTTCAAAAGCTAAATAAGGTGATTATAGAAATGTATGTAATGGGTATTATTGGTTTTTATTCCAAATTTAATTTAATTTTAATTTAATTTTATGAAGAGCGACTGAAGGAGCTGGGGCTGTTTGGTTTGAAAAAAGAGGAGGCTGAGAGGAGACCTCATCACTATCTACAGCTGCCTCAAAGGATGTTGTGGAGAGGTTGTTGCTGGTCTCTTCTCACAGGTAATTAGTGACAGAACAAGTGGGAAAGGCCTCAAGCTGCAACTGGGTAGGTTTAGACTAGATATTAGGAAAATTTTTCACAGAAAGAGTAGTCAGGCATTGGAATGGGCTGCCCAGGGAGGTGGCTGAATCACCAACCCTGGATGTGTTTTAAAGTCTTTTGGATGTGGTGCTTGGGAATATGGTTTAGGGTGAACCTTGTAGAGTAGGGATATCAGACGGACTTAGTGATCCTGAGGGTCTTTTCCAACCTGAATGTTTCTGTATTTCTGAGATTCTGTGATAAACATTTCCTCTGGAAATATTCTAGAGAAAACCTGGAGTCTCTAGACTATTTGATCTTATTTGGACAAACATGGAATGTAAAGGAAGAAGCAAACTTTTAGAGACTATTTTTCGTTGAGGTAAGACATCTTGGGTTCAGAAGAGATGGGACAGTATTATAAAATCAGCTGGAATAATTTGGACTTTGTACTTTCAGAAAACAATCTGTTAAAGCTTCTATTTCCATATGCAGTGTTACCTGTCTTAATGAATATTAAGTGAATGGATAAATTATCAGGTTTCCATCCAAAACAACTCTGTCATTGAGTTTCTAATGGAACAAAATCATTTTATTAGTATATTTAATTAGAGTTTATTCAGGGTATGTTAGAATAACTGTTTTAAAAATTCCTTTTCTTCAATGGCTCTGCTTTTTCATTAAAACTGTAGGGCCTTGAAATCAGAAAATGGAGAAAAGGGCTTTGCTTGGATTCAACATTCAATTTATTCATTCTTTTTACTAATTCTGGCCTGATTCAATTTGACAGCTGATCACATACAAAACAAGACTTTTACTATTAAATGAATTATCTGAAAAGCCATTAAATATGCATTGACTTAGGCACTAACTGAAGACCTTTCTAAAATAGTACACAAATATCTCAAAGAAATTTGATTCAAGCTTATCTTAAAAATATAATAAACCCCAACTTTTAATTGCTATGGATAGACAGAGGCACTGATTTATATGCAGAGTGGAAACCAGAATCTTTGAGAAAAATCATGTAGAACTAAAATTAGTGCTGTTATTATTAAATAATTGCCAAAAGAATTATTGCAGTTTACTCCGAGATATGTAAACATGTTATAGTTTCTTTTTCCCTTAAAAAGAAAGAAGAGTGTATGTAAAGAGAGGAACATAAAGAATGTCTTTGTGTCTTGCTTGCTAAGCCACAGAGAATCTAAAAAATTACATATTAAAAGAGGCACTTACTAGGTTCAAAGAGATTCTGTTTCCCTAGACATGTCAATCACCAAGTCTATTTATTGGAATCTTCACTGAAAGACTATAATTTACCTTTCTAAGCCTCAGAGAATTTTCTTACATGTTTTCCCTGTCCATTTTATGGTCAGTTTGAATAATTTAAAGTCATCAAACTGCGTGGACTTAATTACTATTTAATGTTACTTAGTCAAATCTTGCAGTACAATTGCATTATGAGAGTGGAAAAGAGTATGAAAACAAGGCTCTTGCTTCTCAAAATTATTTCAATATTCAATTCAGTTTAACTGCAATTTTTTTTTTTTTTTAATACAGACACATTCTGCCTAAAACTGGTTTGATAATACCAAACATCTCAGTAATGGGATATTGCCTATGGTTTAGATGTGTCACAGGGCAGCCACTGCTTCTGTGTGAGATTTGCAGTTTCTAAGCTGAGTAGTGTTGCAGAAAAAGGAAAATAAACATGGTTTTCACTACCATAGGTAAGAATGATTTAACAAACAAACACACACCTCACAACCAAAAAAAAAAGAAAAGAAAAAAAAAAAAGTATATTAAGCTAATACAGCATGATAATCTGAAATGAAACTAAAATTCCAGATGTACTTGTATGTAAGTAAAATTAATACTCAAAAATATTGGACAGGCTTTTTTGTGCAAAAGATACAAACTCATTGACCTGTGCATGCATTGTTCATGCATTTTACAGTCTGTTGGAACAACTGTTGGTGCTGGGAGAAAGCAAGCCAGGATGATGTACTGTTCCTGGTTACCATGTTACTGAATTAATGCAATTTAATCCCTACATGGAGCCAGACTTCTACTACACTACAGATTCTGGATCATATCAATAAATGTGTTTTATTATGTTTCTTTGAAAAAAAAAATTAGTGTATTTGGTACTTTTAAAATATATTAATATTGCAAAATGAACACAGAGAAGGATAGAAAGCTAACACCTCCCTTTTCCTACCAGATCTATAAATTCTACCATAATCTTTTCTCTGTAGACTATGCTCCTTGTCCTGCATGAACAAACATGTAGTCATGAAACAGGTACCTTGTGGGGAAAACTAAACGTAACTATACCAACAATAGAGCATAGATATGCTCCAGGTAACTTTGAAGTCACTCATGCACATACAAGATTTTCAAGTGAATGCACAGTCTGATGCTGCACTTAGGTCACAAAACACCCCATGTAATGTGACAGGCATGGGGAAAAGTGACTGGAAAGCTTATCAGTAGAGAAACACCTGGGGATATTGATAAACAACCAGCTGAATACCAGCCAGCACTGTGTCCAGGTGGTCAAAAAGGCCACCACCATGCTGTCTGTATCAGGAATAGTGTGACAAGCAGGATCAGGGAAGAGATTGTGCTCCTGTACTCAGACTGGTGAGGCTGCACCTTGAGTATTTGTTATGAGTTATGCAAAATTAATAATTGATATTAATTTTGATATCCAGACGAAGATTGTTAATAACTATGAAAATCATTTATTAACATTAAATCTCACCAGAAAACTTATTTACAATGTTCAAAACACACGGTTTGGATACTTATACACACAGGGAACAGGCAAAACTAGAACACTTTAAGAAATAACTAGTAAATGCAAACATTAAACTTAAAATGGAAAGAGGTTCTTAGTTTCAAATATACCTCTTGCCCAGCAAGGGACTTGAGAGGCTCCTTTTNGCAAGCAAGCACACAGCAAGCATGCAGCAAGCACACAGCAAGCACGCAGCAAGCACGTTGTCTCTACCTGCTCATCTCTTTTAGCAATACAGCCTGAGACTAATGGGCCTTTGGACACAGAATAGCCAGTCAGAATGGTTTAGTCAAGCTGGATCATATTAGATGAAGCCATAGGCTTGCTTTACCAAAATTTGGGAAAAACATAGGCCTTGCATGAGGCAAGTGTGTACCTTGTTCACCACAGAATGTTAACAGGAGCAAAACAAGTCTGGGCAGGCCAGAGTCCTTAGACTCAGTGGCTCCAGGTTCTTTGCCCTCTTTCCCGCAGTTGCTTCTCCCCACAACAGAGAGAGGGAGTGCAGAAGAACATGTCTGGGCAAACCAGGGTGTGTTCAGGCCTATTTTGGCCTATTTAGGCCTACCATGATAGTAGTGTCTTCAGTTTTGGGGCCCTCACTACAAGAAAGACATTGATGTGAGGGGGTGGATACAGAGAAGGGCAATGAAGCTGCTGAAAGGTCTGGAGAAAAGCTTTTATGATAAGTGTTTGAGGCAACTGAGGTTTTTTAGTCTGGAGAAGCTGAGGGGAGCCCTCGTTACTCTCTACAACTACCTGAAAGGAGGTTGTAGCAAGGTGGGTGTCAGCCTCTCCTCCCTTGTAACAAGTGACAGGAGAGGAAACAGCCTCAAGTTGCACCAAGGGAGGATTGGATTGGATATTAGAAGAAACTTCTTCATTGAAAGGGTTGTCAAACACTGGAAACAGGCTCCCCAGGGAGGTTATTACATCTTAATCCCTGGAGGTATTGAAAAAATGCATAGGTGTGGCCCTAAAGAACGTGGCTTATCATCAGACTTAGTAGACTTAGGTAATGGCTGAACTCAATGATCTTAATGATCTTTTCCAACCAAAAGGATTCTATGATGAATGGCTGGAGAGCAGCCCTGAGGAAAAGGACCTGGGGGTCTGGGTTGATGAAAAGCTCAACATGAGCCTGCAGTGTGAGCATGCAGCCCAGACAGTAACCAAGTCCTGGGCTACATCAAGAGCAGTGTGGCCAGCAGGGCAAGGGAGGTGATTCTGCCCCTTTACTCTGCTCTCATCAGAACCCACCTGGAGTACTGTGTGCAGTTCTGGAGCCCCCAGCACAGGAAGGACATGGAACAGTTGGAGCGAGTCCAGAGGAGGGCCACAAAGATGATCAGAGGGTTGGAGCAGCTCTACTATGAGGACAGGCTGAGAGAGTTGGGGCTCTTCAGCCTGGAGAAGAAAGGGCTTCCAGGAGACCTTATAGTAGCCTTCCAGTATCTGAAGGGGGCCCACAGGAAGGCTGGGGAGGGAGTATTTACAAGGTCTTGTAATGACAGGACAAGGGGCAATGGGTTTAAACTGGCAGAGGGGAGATTGAAACTGGATGTCAGGAGGAAGTTCTTTCCAGTGAGGGTGGTGAAACACTGGCACAGGTTGCCCAGGGAGGTTGTGGTTGCTCCCTCCCTGGAGGTGTTCAAGGCCAGGTTGGACGAGGCCTTGAGTGACCTGTGCTAGTGGGAGGTGTCCCTGCCTATGGCCGGGGTTGGAACTAGGTGATCCTTGAGGTGCCTTCCAACCTTACCATTCTATGATTCTATGATTCTATGATTCAACATTGAGTACTTTGCCATGCTGACAAATCCAGACTAAGCCCCTTGTTTATGTTGACTAGGATGCTTAAACTTGGTCTAGATAGTTTCCTGAGTAGTTCTACATTGCACTGAAGCGCGTAAATGTCAGCATTAGACGTCTAAGGGACAAGCTACCAAATTAAAAAAAAAAAATTTGATACTACTTGATTCATTTATGTTTTATGTTGCACTCTGGTTATATTTAACAGAAACACAGTTATTTGTGTTTCAGAAGTATAACTGCACCTATTCTGGGGTTATCTAAGCAAGTTCTAAATTGTTGGTGATTAAATACAGTATCAAGGTCATCATGGAAGGCTGTATTCCAGCAAAGGCTAACTTGTAAATTTGTTTTGATGTCTGGGCCAAGTTTTCCAGGCCAGCCAACTCTGCACATTGGCAGATTGTTACTGACAGAAGATAAAGCTGGTTTAGACATTGTCAGCCTGAACTTTCAAGTTATATTACAAAATTTGTGAATGGGAAAAAAGAATGGTGGTTTCACAGCATATCCTTAAAAGAGAAATAAATGACATGAGAAAATTATCAGATGGTCCTTGAGCTACAGTATCAGAACAACATAATAGGTAATTTCCATTATCTGAAAAATCCTAAACACAATACCAATGCAAGAAGAAAGCAATTCTGTACAGTGTTAGAAAATGTTCAAAGGTACATCAGATTGCATCCCAGTTTTAGTCTTTATCAGAGGTGGATGCTAAGTGTTAATTGTGATACCTATTGCAAGACTTCCATCTGTTGGCTGACCATTTTTTCTAAAGAGAGATTGCTTTTTTAATTGTTGTATATAGAATCCTATTGTAAGAATTTCTCCCTCAGATATGGCCTTTACCCACATACTATAGATACTCAAACACATAAACTCAGATAATACAAATATGAGAGCAAATTTTGTTGTTTCAAACCCAATGTTGAAGACAACTCATGATAAACAACTTGCCAGCCTCTCCTTGAATGGTGATAATCTTAGAAACATGGAAACATTTAATAGTTTCATAATGAAAGAAATAAGCATTTTAAGCTTCTGCCTTTGGTTAGGAAAACTACCTATTTCATGTCTGTAATGTGATCCAACAATTGCCCAACAATTTCCAGTTGTGGTGTAAAACATTCATGGCTAACAAGTTTTAAAAAATAATTCTATAGCAGATGTTTTGCATTGGCTAAACAAAAGCAACTACGTTTAAGCCACATTTATTGAGCTATTTCTGGTGATGTGTGGTGTGTAATGAGCCCCATAAATCTGTGTGACGATAGTGTTACATTACAGAGTACTGTTTCTCACATGCAGAAAGTAACATGAGACTGTATCCGTATTTCATTTGCCTAATCACAGTAAAATGCATTTAAAATGCTTTTTTCCTCTCCTGCTTAGGAAGCAAACCCTGTGACCTTATTCAGATGCTAATCCATCTGCTCATCTCACTGGGAATTTCTCCTGTGTCTGGAACTCAGGACATAAATCTCAGAGGAAGACCTGAGTTTGGTTTCAGATCCACCACAGACTTCCTGTGTGACCTTAAGCAAGTTATAGAATCTGTCCACGACTAGTGGCGTTACCCTTGTTTTATGAACATATTCAATTCCTCATCTGTAAATGAGGACAGTAACATTCTTCTTTTNGACAGTAACATTTTTTTTTTTTTTTTTTTTTTTTTGCCCCATTATTACTACTTGCACTGAAAATTGTAGGGTCTATGGTAATGGAGCCAATACAAACACTTCTTAAAGGTTCTTTAGTTTCATACTGCACAAAAATATGACTAAAATTCAGAAAGACAATAACTTTTTAAGATTATGATCTTGATGTAATATTGATGTATATATGTTATCTCTAATAACAGAAACTATACATCATCATACATGTAAATTTGCATGACTGGATAAATACACATGTTATTTCTTGTCCTGTCAAAAAAGAAAAGGTACAGCTGATGCAACAATCTGTGAAATAAACTGAAAGAGTTTCAGGATTGCATCCAGTTGCTAATATTTAAATGTTAAAACCATCTATATTCTGAGCTAGCCATTCTAGATTCCTTATTATCTTTGAAGGGAAAGATGTGAGTCTAAAGAAAGAAAAGCCTCATCTCAACTTAGGTGTTTACGATAGGACAGAAGAATTTCCCAGCAGTGGAGTGATTCATTTAAACTTGGTCATATAAAATGTATTTTATACATTGGACATATAAAATCAGGTAAGATTAAGTCACCCCTGAAGGTCTTCAGTTGGAGTGTGACAAATTTGATTTCAAAGATTCCAGTCAGAATGCATACCCATGAACATGCACAAAACTCACTGAAGTTTAAAAAAATAGTCAGATGCAGTATCCTTTTTTTATTTTCTTTTTTTCAGCCACAGTTACAAACTAAGTTGGCAAATTTACAAGGAGACAGATGAATTGCACAAAGGTCAAAGTCTTTTTGTCTCAGCTGTTACACTACATGATCCCTGTATAGATATCCTGGATTTTAGAAATAATGCAATAGAATCAGTTTCATAAAACAATAGGTGTGTCTGTTTGCTGGCTTTGCCACTCTGAGCATCTGACAGGGTAGAAATCTGAGTAGTCAAATATATCTCTACCTGAGATGACCTGGTTTAGCACTCATCAGGCTCTAATTGTGGCAAAATTATGCCCTATCTTATTTATCATATCGTTTCCCATAGAAAAAACTACCCATGTCCAGTTACTTATGGACATCAAAATATCAGGTAACAAAGATAAGGCAGTTAATTTAGTCTAATTTTCTTTTATTTTTCTTTTAACTACGCCACTTGGTTTAAGAAATGGAGTCGTGCTAATTTATAGCAGGTAATTGGCAATGTTTGCCTAAAACTCTTGCTTAGTCTTCTGATGTATGGTGTTTATGATGAAATATTTAACCTTTTTTTTTTACTGATATGGGTGGAACATATTTTTAGTATTAACTTGGGTGCATTTCACAGGCCTAATGAGATTCATAGCCACTTGTAATGGTTGTAAAATTAGCTTATCTTTAGTATTATAACCAAAAGGCAAAAAGGAGAAAAATAAGGGAAAGATAAGATTCAAAGTCTTTCAAGTTAAAATGAATTGTTAAATTAGCTTCCAAAAAATGGGGATTTTAGAAGGCAGTGATGAAGGTTTCTAGAACTCAATCTGGACAGTCTCATTAAAGATAATAAAAAGTGCTTTTCTAGGTATGTTAACAGTAAAAAAAAAAAGAGCTAGAAAGAATGTCTACCTACTTCTGGATGACCAAAGATAAAGAAAATGCTGAGCTGCTCAAAGGTTATTTTGCCTCAGTATTTGTTGGTGACACTAGTTCCTCCTTGAGAGTTCAACCACTGGAACAGGAAGATAGGAATGGGGAGCAGAAAGCAGCCCTCACAATCTAGGAGGAAGTAATCAGTGACCTATTGTATCACTTAGATGTGCGCAAGTCTATGGGACCAGATGGGATCCACCCAAGGCTACTTACAGAGATGGCAGATGTGAACACCAAGACACTCTCCATTATTTGTCAACAGTCCTGGCTAACTGGGGAGGTGCTGCTTGACTGAGGGCTAGCAAGTGTGATGCTGTTCTGCAAGAAGGGCCAAAAGAATCATCCAGGGAACTACAGGCTCTCAGTCTGACCTCAGTGCCAGGACAGGTTATGGAGCAGGTGATTCTGTGTGCCATCACGTGGTACATACAAGACAACTAGGGGATCAGGCCCAGTAAGTAGGTCCTGCCTGACTAATCTGGTCTCCTTCAATAAAGGACCCACCTAGTGGATGAGGGAAGGTCCATGGACATGTTCTGCCTGGAATTTAGTAAAGCCTTTGACACTGTCTCCCACAGCATTCTCCTTCAGAAACTCAGGGCACAAGGACTGGATAAGTGCACTCTGCACTGGATAAAAAACTGGCTGAATGGCTGGGCCCAAAGGGTGGCGGTGAATGGAATGAAATCTAACTGGCACCCAGTCACTTGTGGTGTCACCCAGGGTTCAGTACTGGGGCCTGTCCTCTTTAATACCTTTATTGATGATCTGGATGAAGGGACTGAGTGCACCCTCAGGAAGTTTGCAGATGACACAAGCCGGGAGGCTGCATTGATCTGATAAAGGATAGGGAAGATTTGCAATGGGATCTGGACAGGATAGAGTGATTGGCCAAGGCTTATTGTATGAAATTCAACACGGCCAAGTGCCAGGTCCTCCCCCTGGATCATAACAACCCCATGGTAAGCTACAGATCTGTGTGGTTGGAAAGCTGCGACTTGAAGAGGGACCTTGGCGTATTGGTTGATAGTCAACTGAATATGAGTCAGAATTGTGCCCAGGTCACCAAGAAAGCAAATGGCATCCTGGCTTACATTAGAAACACTGCAGCCAGCAGGAAGAGAGAGATGATCATTCCCCTGTACTCAGCACTACTACTTNGGTCACCAAGAAAGCAAATGGCATCCTGGCTTACATTAGAAACACTGCAGCCAGCAGGAAGAGAGAGATGATCATTCCCCTGTACTCAGCACTACTACTTAGTATTGTGTTCAGTTCTGGGTCTGTCACTGTAGGAAGGCTCATGAAGCACCTGGAGTGCATGACCTATAAGGAGTATCTGAAGGAGCTGAGGTTGTTCAGTTTAGAGAAGAGGAGGCTGAGGAAAGACCTCATCACTCTCTACAACTACCTGAAAGGAGATTGGAGTAAGGCTTTGGCCAGGCTCTTCTCCTAGATGTCAAGTGACAGGACTAGAGGAAACGGTTACAAGCTGCACCAGGGGAGGTTTAAGATGGGTATTGGGAAATTCTCCTTCACTTAAAGAGTTATCAAATATTGGCATGATTTGCCCAGAAGTCACTATCCCTGGGGATGTTCAAATGGAGTGTGGACGTGGCACTTAGGCATGTGGTTTAGTGTAGACCCTTCAGTGCTGAATTGAAGGTTGGACTGGATGAGCTCCAAATGGATATATTCTGTGAGTCTATAATTTCTTACCATCCTCAACTTAGCAGTCTTGCATCTTCAATTAGACAAAGACATCAGTGCATCCGTTCACAATTGTGTATTATTATTATTATTACTACCTTGGTGGACTGAAGTAATTTATACTTAATATTTGCATGTGAATTCAAGATTACCTACTAACATTTTACTTTTCAACAGCAAATTAACCATTGAAAGCATCAACACACACACTGATCCAGTTTTCTGTGTACTGATTAACAGCACAAATTGCAACCATTTTCACACACTGTTTTTAGTAACATTCTTTTGCTGATTTGCCATCTGTCTGATTTTTAAAATTTTTCTCCCTTTGGTAAATATTTCTGAGAAATAATTACAGCAGTAAAAGCTTAAGAAACTCTGCATGGCAAGCACAATCCCCTTTCCTTCTAAGCCAGACAAGGGCATCTAACTCAGAGCAAACCTAGTTAGTAAGAATTTGGAATTTAGCAATAAAAAGGGAAAGGGAAAACTGATGAATTAATTGAAACAAACAAATCTTTGTGAAATCAGTCTCAGCAAAACTCTGAGTCAGCATGTATTTTTCTTATGTTGGGCACAGAGTCATTATGCAAGATGGGAGGAAGCCATGTATGAAAGAGTATGTATATATATGTGAAGAAGCCTAGGGTTCACTCCTAGTATTTTGTCTTCATCTTCTAAGGTGTTCTACTGGAATACTTCAAGGGAATAAGATTCCACACAGATTCTGACAATTTACATGTGCAAACAGGTGCTGAATGTGGTATTTTATCTTTGTGGCTCAGATTTCTTTGCAACAGGTAGTCCATCCTTAAAGACATAGATCATTTTGTCCTATGATTGCATTTAAAAATGCTTATGAAGTGACCTTATTTTATTATACATAATTTTGGAAGAAATTTTCCTAAAATAATGTGTATTCAAATAGTTCTCAATTTTGAATTTTTTTTTTAAATTCCATCCACTATTTGGACATGTAAGCCAAAATACATAAAACTTCACCAGAGATGCAGGTTTTTGTGTGGCAAATCTGAATTCCCACAGTTTGCTTCTGATTTTTGTGAGTTCCTCTTCCCACCCTGAGTTGTCTTGCATGGACTTGTTTTCAAGATTCCCCTATAAACTTTCAATAACACAGAACAGAAAGCAATATCCAGCTCTACTTATACTTAGGTTCAAACATGGTTCTCCTATGCTTCTTTTTAAGATGGGCAGCTAGCATACAAAAGAACTGTTCCAGAAAATAGCAGTAATAGTTATATAAGTAATATTAATTTGAGAATATAATAAAAATAAATAAAAAATCAGTGAGATCCTTTAAGTTTGTTTCTAATCTGCAATAAACAAGGGTAAAAATAAAACCACTATAATTCCTTAAAAGAAATCAAATAATTCTTAGTGGACATAGATGTTGAAGTGCATTTAACACCTCATTTAATTTGAGTGGGGACTCACAACGTTCAGACATGAACATTCTAATGAAAGTACATGTAAGTTGATGGGGTTCCAAGAATAACAAATAAAATTCTGTAACAGCTTCCTGAATGTTGGAAAACTATAACAACTTACTGAAATGGTCCTGATGTACTTCATTAGAGAGTTTTCAGAGTATGTTAAATATGCCTGTAAAAGATATTCAAGTACAGCTCATTCTGCTTTTGACTGGGATCAGGGTAATACGTTTTCCTAGAGATGTTACCATCCTTCTCTATTTTCTCTTTTTGTGTGTTTTACAATAAATTTTACCTCTCTATGGAACCTCAGTGGACTAACTCACATGAATTCAGCTAACACATAAGTAGTTGTTCGCAGGTGAACTAGGAAAAATGGACATGAATGTATTTATATATAGAGGGTGGCAGAGGTGAATGAAGACATAATTATCCCTCTGCTTCCGCTCTATGACTCTTAGAAAGAAAGAATTCTCTTTCAAATTTGAAAAAAAAGTCTTTGGGATAAAACTAAACATAACTATTTTCAGCCCAAACAGTAACCTTCCTGAGTGTTATGAGGAGCTTAAAGAAAGGGCCATTTAGACATTCTCAGCACGCATTTTTGTTGGTGCCTTCTATAATTATGATGACTTCTTTGCCTGTCTCTCAAATTAAAAAGTCCACTCATGAGCTGTTTGAATGAAACTGAAAAATTCAGACAAACTGTTCTGGGAACTGCTGTAAACATAAGGACTTTTTTTTTTTTTTTCCTAGAAATGCTGTAAATATTTTTTCTATGTATAGACAATATTTTAATTGCATAGCTACATGAAAAATCAGATTTGCTAAGAGCTATTCTGATGCATAATAAGGGACTTTAAATACACATATACAAAACTTATGTAACTACTACACTATATATAGAAGGGACTTTAAATACACATATACAAAACTTATGTAACTACTACACTATACATAGTTTCTTGTAAAAGACTGGTTTTAGATTTCTTGGAATGCGTCAGTTACTTTAGGCTTGGGGGGTTTTGTCTGTACACACACATGTGGAAGAGAAAGATAATTTAAACGCTGTGAAATTTTTGCTCTCAGCTATGATCTGGGTTCTGTTAAATATTATTTAGTACTTATTGCAACATCAGTTCTTAAAAAGCTTTCACCAGTTGAATGTACCTACTTTTCCAGGACAACACTGATTCTCACACAAAACCATGGCTTTGGAATATAGAATCATATAATGCCTTGAATTGGAAGGAAACTTCAAAGATCATCCAGTCTAAGGTTCCCACCATGGTCACAGATATCTTTCACTTTTTTGGACTGTTCAAAGCACCTTCCAATCTGACCTTGAACACTTCTGGTAATGTGGCACCCAGTTCTCTAGGGAACCTCTTCTGGTGTCTCACCATCCACACTACAACGAACTGCTAATATACATCCAGCACAAATCTACCTGCTTTCAGTTTAAAATCGCTGTCCTCTGCCCAGTCACTGCAGACCTCGTTGAAATGTCTCTTGCTGTTGTTTCTTATAAGCCCACTTTATATATATATTGAAAGGCTGAATAACCTTTCCTTAGATCTGCTTTCTCTTCTCCACAGTCAGTAACCCCAACTATCTTGACCTTTCTTTGTAGGAAAGATAGTCTTAATAGAACTGAATACCTTCAAACAGGATTATAACTGAATACCTTCAAACAGGATTAAACATCTCTGTGTGCTAAAGGTCATCATTGCCCTTATACTTCTAGCCTGACTCGCTCCTGGCTGGAGCGAGTGCAGAGTAAGGCAATAAAACTGGCAGAGGACCTGGAGAATAAATCTTATGAAGAGCAGCTGAAGGTCTGAGGCTGTTTAGTTTGAAGAAAAGGAGGTTAATGGGAGACCTCACTGCTCTCGACATCTACCTGAAAGGACACTGTACAGAGGTTGATGCTGGTCTCTTCTTACAAGTAATTAGCAATAGAGCAAGAAGGAGTGGCCTCAAACTGCAACAGAGTAGGTTTAGACTAGACATTAGGAAAAATATTTTCACAGAAAGAGTAGCCAGACTTTGTAATAGGCTACCAAGGAGTTGAGTCACCATGACTCACTCAAAAAACCTCCAAAACAAAACCAAAAAACATTATGGAAACATTTTATTTTACACTAACTGATGAGAATTAATGAAAAGTCAAGTGGATGACAGCATGGAGACTCTACCTAATTCTGTCCTACATTTTACTAATTCTCTGCAGGTTCAGGCATGCAGATGTAAGAGCATTAGACAATACCATTACACATCCCACAGAAATGAGGCATAATTTGCTGAGACTAGTATTGTCAGATTTCAGAGCCTAAAGCTATTGGAACAAGTGAGCAAAACAAACAAAAAAGGGCCTCTGTAACCTGAAGTATCCAGAATATTTGAAGAATGTCTAACACTGAAGTTTGAATGTTGAAGAATGTGGTTGAAATAGGATAGCTTGCTATTCCTTCTTTTAAGTATTTTGAAGGATTTTTCTTCTCAAATATTCTTCCAAACACCAAGGGAGAAAAATCTTTCAAGAAAACTGTAACAAATGAGCTACAGTAAGTGAAGTTGTTTATTCAGAGTTTGAATTTTTTCTGACTACACATGATTTTGCAGTAGCACCTGTTTTATTAGTATTTCTCAGTAGGTATCCAAGTTTGAAATATTTTGTCACCAAATTCAGGGTGGGAGTTATCTTTGAATGAGCTCCTCTTTCATGTAACTTGAATGTTTGCATCCTAGTTTTGATTCCCTTAGATGTACTTATTTGGTTTGTTTATCCTCCCTGTTGCAAAATAGCTAACTACCCAGAGAGCACAAGAAATAAAACAACTTTGAGGCGAATACATATTTCATATATTTCTACAGTAATCCTGTGTGTCCATTTGAAGATTTTGAAAGCAATCCTTGGTAAGAAATACCCTATCAAGAAATTCTCTGGAGAACTTTCAAAGTTAAAGCACAAGACACTTTTGTATGTGTGCTCAGGTCCAAGGTGGCTTTGGCAAACTGTCAGATCATTGACAATTATTACAGTAGAATGCACTTTTGGCCAAGGCAGTGAGGGGTATGCTTTGGACTGAAGATTTTTCTGGCCATGTGTCACAGGGGCAGGGAATTAATGTGGCTGAGTCAGGAATTATAAAAATAGAATTAGTTTATTTTCATGAAAACCCCGCCCCCAAGCTATATACAGAATTAGTTTATGTTTATCTACAGGCTCAATTGGATCAGGGAAAATCTTCACAGGATGCTATGGGCAAATTTAGAGATTTAGGAAGTCAGAAAATGGAAAAGGCCAAGCTACAAACACAGTTTTACCCCACTATCAATTAGGCTGAGCAGAGAATTAAGGGAACACAGCTTTTACTCACAGAGGTGAGATAGGAAATTGGAGATGATCCCTTGCTGGATTTCTCTGTAGCTTGGCTGCCTTCTGATGCTGTGAGCAATATCCAACACTGGATCCAAACGGCAAAAGTCCAAGGTGGGTGGAAAAGCTGCCAAATTCAGAAGTGTTTCAAGCACTTCTTCCATGAGTGGGATGACCATGGAATGATACTGCAGCAGCAGCAGCAGGGGGGAGCCAAACTATTAGCATCTTCCCCAACAATTTCAGCAACCAAGAAGTCGGCTGCAGTATAGTCTGAGAGTAGCTAGGTCTGGGTGCCACCAGCAGCTCTCTCAAATGGACCCCAGGACTTGCCAAGCTTACAAATTTGCACAGAATGGTGCAACAGTGGGGAGAATTGTCCAAAAGCAGGGATGGCGCAAAAACCGAGACCCGTGCAAAAGGTAGGAGTCATACAAAATAAGAACTCTGTCACAGCAGGAACTCTCCCAAGGCAGGAACCTATCCTCTCAGGAGCTCT